>WYDI02018995.1:0-21060 GCA_009867235.2 Psittacus erithacus | reverse complement strand
GGGAGGAGGGGAAGCCAGGAGGAAGCAGAGACAGGACACCTGACCCAAACTGACCAAAGAGGTATTCTATACCACAGTACATCATGCCCACTATGTAAATGAGGGGCAGTTACCCAGAAGGGCTAGATCATTGCTCGGGTCAGGCTGAGTATCGGTTGGTGGGTGGTGAGCGGTTGTATTCTCTTCCCTTGTTATTTCCCCTATCATTATTATTATTGGTGGCAGCAGCAGTGATTTGTGTTATACCTTAGTTACTGAACTGTTCTTATCTTAATCCGTGGGAGTTACATTCTTTCAATTCTCCTCCCAATCCCTCTGGTAGTGAGGAGGAGGAAAGGGGGGGGAAGTGAGCCAGCAATTTGCATGGCGAATTGCCAGCTGGGTTTAAACCCTTACAGACTGCTTCATAGTTTTATTGTAAAATCTGAGGTAATAGTGTAAATATGCCGGCCGTGTCTCATTCCTCTGACCGCCTCTGTGTAATACTCTTACAAACCTTCCTAAACCATTTGTAAGTGGTGCCTGAAATAGAAGTGTTGTACACTCTTCCAGCCCTGCTAGATTGCTGAGTTGCAGCAACCTCTAGAGCACAAAGTAAGTTTGTATATGGTTTCTCACAATTATGTTGTCAAGCTTAATTAGCTTTAGGTAGAAGACAAATTACAAGTTCATCAGTAGCCATGAACAAAGCAGAGGTAATAATTAACCCTACTGACAGTAGTAAGCATTCTGCACAGTTACTTAGAGTCTGAACTATTCTATAGGTAGGATGATGCAGTGATTTTTTTTTTTTTTTTGCTGAAAACAGCTTTTCAGGATTCTGGGAGGCAGCAAAAGGCTTTGCGTAACTCTTTAAAATTGTCTCTATAGGCATGCACTGTACACTTAATTTTCTTGGATTTTTTTGCTTGGGAAGGTATAAAAAGAATGCAGTTGGATTTCTTCTACTGTTGTGCTCAGAAATGTGGTGGTAGAGTAGAACAATAACAGGTACATGCATGTTATCACAAAAGTTTTATAATCTTTTTTATTCTTTATGCTTAGATGTAAGTCTGGTCTGCAAAAATTATAAACTTTTTAGACGTCTGACAAGAAAAAATAACAGATTGAAAGGTAGACTTTTAAAGTTTGGAATGCATTTTGATGTTTGAAAGGAATGCATTTTGATGTTTGAAATGCTTGTATCCAGCTAACTGATTCATTGGACATTATTTACAAGGAGGTTTGGACTTGCGTGTTGTGTCATGGAAAAAATGGTTCAGCTCTTTCCAGAGTATTAGGTCAGTTTGATTAAATTGTTCAGAAAATACTGTAATTGGAGAATTCTGAACATTCCCCTGGTGTATCCACAGAGGCATACTGAGTGTGCTACAGGGTTGGTTCTTGCAGTGTGATCCTTCAGTGTTTTAAAAATGCAGTTTGATCTCATCTGCTCAGGTAGAACCAAGTTACAGGCACAGTCAGGGGATTAATGTTTATGACTCCATTTCTCAAGGTGAGTTTTCCTTGGAGGCCCTAAACCAGTAATTTAAAATATAAAAAATAAACATTAGTCTCCTTGTGCTCTCTTAATTGTGTTGCACCAATTTAGTGAGTAACTTTGTATCTGTAAGGGAGTAACAGATATTTTCAGGTAAAGTTAAATCAAGGTGACATCTTGGAAGTTTATTTCTAATAAGTAATGGTGATAATAGACATTATTTTGTTATATTTTAAGGTGAATATTCTATGGAAATGGATCTTACGCATGCTTGCTGTGTATCTGGCTGCTAGCCTACTTCCTCAATATCTCTCTCTTCCTCCTCAAGTTTTAACCCTTTCAGTCATATTTGTTGTAGTGGGAGAGAGAAATTGTAAAAATAGAGGAGGTCTGTGAAAATCTACATTTGCTCAGGAAAGATAAGTCTAGATAAAGTGCCACTGCTCCAAGAGAATTTCTAATGTGAATTGAACTGTTACCAGGATACATGGGCTTGACAATGAGCATCCATACGTTAACCAACTAGGAAACATTTTTGAAATCACAGTCTGACATGTCAGAGGCTCCCTCTTGCCCAGCTGATAATCAAGGGACATGGCAAAGTACTATAGAAGGGTCTAGAGAATCCAGATAAATTCCTGAAGCTGTGATAGCAGTGGGGAGTGTAAAAGACAGAGGGCACAACTCGAAAATCCAGGCTTCATCCTTCCGTTTGAACACCCTTAATTCTGAGTTAATTTGCAGAAGGGAAGAGGGGAATTAAAAACTTTACCAATGTACTCTTTAAGAATGTGGTTTGGTCTTAGAACAGGCTTTTAAACAGATAAATATAAAGATAACTGCTTTCCACTGTTCTGCCCTTTCAGATCTAGCCTCTTTTGTTTATTGTGTGTTTATGCCTCAGGGAAATTTGTATCATTGGTCAGCTCCATGCCTTACTGTATCTTCTAAGCAGCTGGAGCTTTACTGCCTTTTTTTTTTTTTTTTTTTTTTTTTAAGTCTGTTCATTTTGTCAATATGATCAATAATGTCATTTTAAAAATAAATCTGTCTGTTGCTTTATATTTTTGAGTTTTTAAGACTGAAGCTCTTAGTATTCCTTAGGATCTGAATCTCCATTTGGAGGTTGTTTGGCACTGTAGTGCCATAAGGCTGAATGTTATAACATTTAGCATACTTGATGCTGTTTGCAAACATTTTTTTTCCTGGTTCGGGCTAGTCTGTGTCTAAAGTGTTTACAGTGATGAATAATATTTAAAAATGCGTTATTTGTATCAGTCTTTGAAGGATCTGACATTATTCTCTTGAAATCAACAAAAAGCCTGTTCTATTGTATGCAGTGTTTTAACAGACCTTAGATCATAATCATCAATGTCAAACATCTTGGACTTTTTTCTTAGTGGTCTGAATATTGTAAGTCTGTAATTCAGAACTCTGTATGTCTGAAGGCAAATTATTCAACTTCATTCTGCCTTCGAGCTTACTTTTAAAAAAACCCCATAACCCAATTTTTTGTTCAGCATCATGAGTGTCAGTATTAATATGTATGAGGTGATTTCTGAACCATAATTCTTCGTTCAAATCACTGCAGAACTACCTTACAATAAATCTGTTCCTATCAAAAAATAATACTAGTAAATGAGTTATTACACATTACGAAGGGGAACAATAGCTTATTAAAAAGAAGAGAAGCTCAAAGGCTACAGAGAATGTCTTCATGACAGAAGTATGCTATTGGAGTTATGGCCAAACACAAGTTAGGTAAGTTTTGTATATCTTTGAAATAAGTATAATAATCTTAAGGAGATCAGTCTGGCTAATAAGTTACAGTTTTGTGCTGTTATGTGATACACATTTAGACCAGAAACTGCCAGCCAGTAATGTTTTCTGTTTTGTTAGCTAGATGTGGGTAATACAACACAAAACAAAACAAAGATGGATTTTTTTTTTTTTTTTTAAGGAACTGTCTCCTTTATTTCTTTGAATAAACAAAAAAATTTATTCAAGATTAGTTGCATTTACTGAAATCTGGAGTGCTCTGGACCATTGTAGTTTCTCTGAATTTGTCTGTGTTTAATGAAAACCAGAGTGTGAATAGTGGAAAAACATTGTAGGGTTGCAGTTTGTTCCTGCATTCCTTTACACCTGATCTTCATTACCAAATGAGCAGAAATAATTGAAGATAAGGAAGATAATAATTTTTAAAATCAGTATCACATTTAATAAATGTACCTAAAAAATTTCAGGTATAAAATGGCCCTTAGTATACTGTGTGACAGATATTGAATTATTAACTCAAATTTGATTATGTAGTTATCAGGTACATAAATTTATTTGACTCCTTGTGTTTTAAATATGTAATTGTTACAGAATTATCCATGAGAAACATTTTAGTATTTCATGGAAAATACTAAATGCAAGTTTTCTAAGAAGTAATTCTGATTTTAGGTTGGTTCTTAATACATCTCTTACAAGATAGAAATAAGAAAGTAACTTATTGTTGCATAACACTTTATCCCCAGCATGGGGGAATAATTAGATAGGCTAGTGAAATGTTGCTTGGATATTATCCTGCATAAATCTTTCTCCTTTAAGCTCACAAAAGGTTCTGGAAGACTGTAAATCTACCATTTACTGATTGTTTTAAAGTCATAGACATATACTTAAAATGAAGGCATTTGTGCCAGGGTGGGTTAATTTAAATGGTAGATTTTGATGATATTTTGGATAGGCAAGTGAGGAACATGGTTTTAAGGTTTAAAATTTTATTCTGATTTTGCATTGATATTTCTTAACTATTTTCCTGGAAGGGAAAAATAAAAAATCTCCTGTTGATTTGCAGGTTTTGAGGTTCTGATTTCCAGGCAGAAGGTTACAATAATACATGTGTATATTACATAGCTGAATTTTTATTTTTCAGTCTTTATCCTATGTTTTGGTGAGCTGGTGTGTAGTGTGGGAGTGTTCTGCAGCCTGTTAGTTGGGGCGCTTGGGGAAGTGTGTTTGGGCTCTGCCAGTGCCATGAATGGTGGGTTCTCCTCTGCACAGTGGTGGAGGTTCAAGATGAACCAGGGAAGGTGGCCCTCCCTGTGGGCTTTGATAGCAGGGGCAGTCTCTTGGGAAATGTGAATTGGAGCTTTGCTTGGTTGTGCATGCTGCTCAATGAGTTTAATTTAGGCTAACAAACTGTTCTGCAGCCTGCTCCAGTTTAAATCCTTTTGTGGACAACAATTCAGGGACTTGAGACAGAAGAAAGAATTTGGTGTGAAGAGCTATTTCTGAAAGAAATACTTTAGAAGGAGGAGAGATGTATGGCTTGGCACACAATGAGTTCGTGCTATTTAAGGATTAGAGGTCAGTGTAGTCAAAAGCGCAAAGACAGAAGTGTGACAGGAAGGACACCAAAGCAAAAATGGTTGTAAAGAGTGTGCAGAACAGGCAGGAGACCAAATTCCTTTAGTTGTTACCTTCTGTGGTCTGGCACTGGAGAGGCTGCTGTTAAATTTTGTGCTTGTGCAAAATAACATTTGTTGTTTAATATGTTAGAAAAATTCATATACTTAAAAGAATTCTCAAAATGAAATCTGTATGAAATTTGTTACATAATTTTTAATACCAGTAAAGTTATAACAAAAAATTCGCCCACCACATTCTGTCAGTATCTGATCTGATGACTGAAAATGGCCGAGGTCTAGATGCAGAATACTTAATGGTAATATATCAAAATTAGCATCAAATAACCTTTTCTCACCCTATTTAAAAGTCTGATACATTCTGTAGTTAGAGAACTGAGAGTCCAGTAACTTATTTTGACCTTGTATAAAACATTTGAGTATTGTTATTAGTACTGGGTGTCCCTACCAATAACATTGTGTCCATGCTGTGAGTAAAGTACATTTTGTAAGTTTGCGGAAGTTGTGTTGCATTCATTAGCTACACCTTTCACTTAATTATGCCCTTCTGTAATTTTTTCAGTGTTACACTTTAAATATGTAATCTCTGTTATATATTGTATATAATAATTTTATTATATTAAATGTATAAAGTTATATTAGATGATCTTAATTATGCATGTGTAACATACAATATATAAATATTGCATAATTTTTACTTGGTAAAAATTAATATTGGACAGGTCGGGGGTTTTTAAAGTGTATGAAACATACTATCTGCTTTTGATATGAACTTTTAAGTACTCTTGTATAGTGGTTTTTTGAAAGCTTAGATTGATGTCAGGGGAAGATTCCAGGTCCTTAAATGTTTTACCTCATTACAGCCTCATGTTCTGCTAAATGGAAATTTCATGAAGTGCTTTCCAATATGCTCCATTATTACGCATGACTCAGTGACATTTGCTGTGAATTTAGCTGTCTGTCAACTAGATTAACCCAGAACTTTAGAGAGCACAGCAAGCTAATTTATATAGATCTCACACTTCTCTTTGCCTGCAGAATTGGACTGGCTTAGTAACCCAAGCTTCTCCTCAGAAGAGGCACTGTTACTGCATCAGTGTGCTACAGAAGGTGCAAATCTTACCCCTGAAGAATCACCACTACTGACAAGGTAGAATATACTTCTGTATCTTTTAAAACAAGCTCTTTCTTTTGTCCTGCTTATCTTTTGTTATGTGAGACCAAAATCATGAGATTTTAGGGCTGCTTTTCATTCCACTGTTCTGTATTTTAAAAGTCCTGAACTGAGTCATGTATTTCTTTACAGTTCTACTTTTCAGGTATGTATAGGTATATATGTACTTGTTTCCAAGCAGGACTACTTCAAGATCAGAGTTGTCAGGAGGAAGTGATACAGATGAGAGTCTGAAACAGTCAAGTAACAAAAGGAAAAAGAAAAAGAAAAAGCATCACCACTGTAAGAAGGCGAAAAAGAAAACCAGAGGGGACTCCAGTAACAGTGAATCAGATGTGGACATTAAGGACATCAAGGACAAAGGTGCTGGAAATGGCAGAAATTACAAAAAGGGAGCAGCAGCAAAGTATGTATTTATTAGTACTATGAAAGATGTAAATTCATTGTGTTCTTCTACTTGGTACTCATTTCTTCAACTTTATGAATGAAATTCTTATGACTGGGAGGATCTTTTTTTTTTTTTTTTTTTTGCTAAGCTATATATGCCTAAACCTGCATTCAGAGCAATGAAATAAAACTGGAACCACTTGTATAATATGCCCGGATGAAAGAGTTGAAGTCCTTTCAGGGTGTTTATTTTTACTTCTTCCCATAAATTGTTGTTAATGAGAGAAAACAGAGTTTTCAGGAGACTGTTTTTGAAACCTGAACCACAAAATTGCTCTAAATGCAATAGGTCTGGTGAAATTTTAGAAAGTTTCCCAGGACAGTAAAATTCATTTACTTAGTTACATATTTGTAGCATGAATTCAGGTTGGAAGTTCATAGTTGTCTACAGTTTGGAGGCAGGTGGCAATTTCCACTTAAATTCTTTTGCATAAGTGTAATGTGTAAAATACTTTGATGTGCACTGTTTTGTCAAATGTATGGGTCTAATTACAGCTAATCAGCAAAATTCTCGTACAGATGATCTTTTTTCTGAATTGTAGCATCTTACTAAGAAAAAAAGTAAATTTTAGAAGTAATACATGGCTTTTAGATGACAGTTTGCCAAGCACTTGATTCATTCAATCTGGCTTTTGCTTTCCATAATCATAAATCTAGTTTTTGGAAGTGCAGGCAGTGTTTGTGTTTTGTTTTGGTGGTCCTGTTAATGTATTTCTAGTTGTTGTTTATCTGAGCGTGTGACTGACTTCACAAGAATGGTCATGTACCATAACTTTGAAAATGAAATAATTAACTACCAAAATGCAGTGTTTCCTGGGTTTTGGGAATGGTGAATATGTGCACAAATGCTTAGAATATACTTCTCATTCTCTGCAGTCTAGATAAGAAAACATCAAATCCTACCAGCAGTCGCATTGTTTGGCTTGATGATATCCAGGCTTCTACCACGGAAACCTTCATAATAGACAAGAAGCCAGACCCTTCAAACTGGACCTACAAATCCCTGTATCAAAGGGACATACCAAGGTACAATATGTTGGTTTCTGTTGGTATTCAAGCTATCATAAAGTCAGTATCTCAAGATTCATTAACATAAGTCTGGCTGTGGCATTTTGGTGTTGAAGACAAGAAGTTAGGATAACTGAATAGTTTGGTTGTTTGGTTTTTGGTTTTGTTTTCTTTTTTTTTAAAAAATTTTACACTAGGCATAGATATTTTCAAAGGGAAAAGAGAGCATGAAATAATGGAATAAAGTACGTGATTTAAATTTTTTTCTAAAAATATTCCCTGTATCCTTGCAGACTGCAAGCATGTGAGCTTATAAAACTTCCAGCTGGAGGTGGCCGCATGGGGCAGATTCAAAAGCATGATTTTGTGGTCAGAAATCCCAGGTTCTGTTATAGATCATTGGGCGAGTGCCCCTTCTGTTTTTTATTGTTCTGTTTCTGTCAGAAAGAGAAAAGAAGGTACTGATTATTTCATGCTAGATTTTTCAAAAGATTTGTTTTCTTTAGTAGCTTGATATCCTTGCACAGGGTACAGGTACTTCCTTAGCAAACAGATTCTGTATTAGATCACCCAGACATTATACCAAAGGGTACCTTATGCGTTGCTGCATTTCAAATGAATATAGATGAAATTGTATATTCAACATCCTTGGTGGGTTACTGGTACTATGATGACCCTTCAGAACATTTTGCCACATTAGGAAAGAAGGCCATCTAAAGAAGCCTGTGCTGGGCACATGCATTATGCATGTACACTTAATTCTTGATGTTCTCAAAGAAAATTGTATATATAAAAAGTAATCATCTGTAGAGAAGGGTGGATTTATGTATTTTATTTTTGTAGTGTATATACCTTTGCAGTAAAATTGCCTGCTTGCAATCCATTCCAATTTTCTGCTACCTTCAGATTGTCTGCTATTGTTTGAGATGAAAACTGTTATTTTAGCATTGCACATCACTGTGTCTGCCACTTTACTGAAATGACATTCTTGCTAATGGTTTAAGATGGTATTTTCCTTTCTTAATCTGTAGAGTTATTGCGGCCTTTATGAGCCTAGTCTCTCTTTCCTCTCCAGCCCACTGCCCACTTGGCATATGATATGGATAGAGGCTTAGGGATACAGAAAGGTGTTACCAGACTGAACTACTGGTGTCTGAATTTCAGTTTAAAATAATCTAATTTAAATAGCCTTAAATAATGCTGTCTGATGTTCTTTGTCCAGGTTTGTCTACATGGCTTAAAATGATAGGAGGAAAAAAATCTTCTGCTGAGTATGGCAGATACTGTTGAACTCTGAGGAAGCTTAGTATGACAACAATAAAAGTTGTGGTGGCACTGAAAAAATACATAATTTGAAGTCTTAAATAAAGAAAAAGCTACCGAGTTCCTATACTTTTAAAGGCGTATGCACACATTATTTGGGTTAATTTGTATTACTTATTCTATTTTCTCATGTGTATTTTAGAAGATGTTTAATTGTATTTTTCCTAATAAGATACAAGAGGAAAGGAGAGTCCTGTCTTGGCATAGATGCCAAGAAACAGTCTATAACTTCGGACAGGTCTGCATCAAAAAAGAAGCAGTCGCAAAGGCAACCTGAGCGTTACTTCACAAAGGACAATGTGAAGATGCTGAACACTGATGGAATGCCTGTTTGCAGCAAAATTTCTCCATCTGACCCAACTACTTTTATACCAATTTTCCAAGTGGAAACTGATGATCCTTCAGACACAACGGAATTAAATCCTCTTGGGATTTATGATTCATCAACTTTACAGTGGCTGCAAGGAAAAGGGTGCAAGAGTGCAGACCGTGAGCCTGAAAATACGCAGCAAACAATTCAAGAGCTTGGGATAAACATTAAGTCTGATCTGATGACAAAAGTGGAAGAACATAACAAGAAAGTCAGAGAAAACCCAGGAGATATTAATGCTTGGATGGAATTTGTTTCTTTTCAGGTATGTGTTCTGACAGACCTGCTTGCTTATTGTAAGTAATGAATACATGAACATTTTAATTGTGTTTTCATTTGTTTAGGACTGTATATCTTCCATTGGTGAAGTATGAGCAGTTAATTCATCTTCACAATCGTCAGCATTCTTCTTGTGATTCTAGTGATGATTCTTTCTAATGTAAAAACATTGATTTTTCTTTTTGTTTTAAGGATGAATTGATGGGAGGACCTGGCCCTTATGCTGGTAAGGGAGAGCAGGAAGTAAGAAGAAAATCACTGAAGTTTATCTTAGAAAAGAAACTAGCAATTTTGGAGAGGGCAATTGAAAGCAATCCAAGTAATGTTGATCTGAAACTTGCCAGGCTGAAGATTTGCACAGAATTCTGGGAGCCACCAGCTTTGATCAAAGAATGGCAGAAGCTAATTTTCTTACATCCCAATAGTCCAGAGCTATGGAAGAAATATCTCCTGTTCTGTCAAAGTCAGTTCACTACCTTTTCCGTTTCAAAAATCAGTAGTCTCTATGGAAAATGTTTGACTACATTGGCAGCCGTGCGGGACGGCAGCATGGTGTCACATCCTCTTCTGCCTGGCACAGAAGAAGCTATGCTAGGTAAGGCTCTTTCTGTTTCGCGTTATGGTCAGAACTTCATAGTAGTTAAATACATTTTCTAGAAGAACGGACTTTCCTATGTATTACAGGAAGTGTTTATTCTCTTCAAAATGCCTGTCATCCTGATTCCTTCACTGAGAATTAAAGCAGATACTCCAGCCAAATATGGATATAACAGATGCTTTTTTTCTCGAAGGGAATTTGCGATATAACATCCAGTAAAGTCTAATGTGCTGAGTGGTTTACAGTATGAATGTCAAGGCTGGAGAATTGCAGCCCACAGCCAAGAGATGTGCTTTTATCTTTGAAAAATATTTATTAAGAAAAATAAGAAGTTGGCTTGTGAAAGAATCTGTTCTCTCTTGTTCAGAAGTTTTATAGGTAATTACTTTAATCCAGAAAAGAGAAGGGACATGGGAAGTTTCTTGTGAAATCTTCTTTAGCATCACAGTTTGTAGATGAAGAATTCTAAACTAATGCTTTGTGATCATGTCTTTTTATTTACTGTATGCATGTATCTACTACTTATAATTTATGATGTAATTATCCCTGGAAAGAAAATCAGTTAGTTGGGATGCTGGACTGGATTCAGGGAAGAAATGAGTTCATGCTCTGTTCTGGCATGGCCTTTAAGTTTATTTGAAGCTAAATGACTTAACCTATCCCTTTTCAAGTTTGCTTCTCTGCCTCAGGGGTCATTGTGATTATTAATCTGTGAATACACTGAGGACAGGAAAATATTAGTGTTACCATTAATATGTTAGGTTTTTTTCCTTTTAGAATTTATTTTAAATATAGCAGAGGCTATTATGAAGCAGTCCACATTTCTTCAAGTCCTGTGATTGCTGTTTGAGCAATGATGCTATGTTAAGCAATACCTAGTCTGGACTTGCAGATTGAGATGCTGGGTTACAGATTGTTAGATCGAGATGCTAGGTTACAGGTGTTCAGATCTTTTGTGGTCTTCGGTTGATTCATCTTGGATCAAGCACTGGAAAAAGTGGTGGAAAGGAAAAATACTGTGCTGACAGGTGGATATTATACTGCTTGGTAGCTTCTACTTGCTTCTACTGTCTCTGATTTCCAATGCTTCAGTCACTTGGGCACGTGGGTGCAATCACAATGAATGATTCTCAGGACAAATGTTTTATTCAGCATCTTTTTTTTTTTTTTTCTTTTTTTTTTTCCCCAATCAGGAAGGTTTTTCTTTAATTTTGTTTGCCTGCACAGAACATACTTGGCTTGTTAAATACTATTTATCCATTGATACCAGGTTACTGGTTTTTTAAATTGAGTTCCTTTAAATTGATTTACATTTTTCAAAATGTTTGTTTGCTGGCAATGGCTATGGATAGGTTAAAATGCAAATGAGCTCAACTTTGTGTTTCTGTTTCACTCTTTAATGTCTTGTTCTCTATTCATACTGTAGCAATTTGTTTATGAGCATTGAGGTTTGGTTTTTTTGTTTGTGTGATTTTTTTTTTTTTTTTTTTTTTTTTTGTTGGTTTGGGGTTTTTGTTATTTTTTTGTTTGTTTGATTTCCTCCCCCTCCTCCCCTTTTGGAATTCAAATGATAGGAGTGGAGAATTTCCAGTAGGGAGACTTACTGATCTGAGATTTTTTTTTTTAGTGACTCAGCTATCTAATTCTTGGGTTGCGTTTGCATTATCAGTGTACTTATTAGGAAGATTACCAAATTTTTCATTAAGATAAATATACAAAGAATTTCACAAATTAATTATGAGGCAAGTAGCAGTGTGGAAATCTGGTACACTTGTGTCTTCAGCCTTTGACCTTTGTGATGACGAAGTGTAAGAGGCAATTTTAAATAGTGGTGGACCCTGCCATCTAGTGTTCAATTCAGTACGCAGTACTATCTGCTTGAAAATAGGTGGGTGGATTTTTACAACATGAAATTTAAGAAAGCAGGTCAAAATTAATTTATAGATCAGTTTTACTTAAATTTTTGGATAACAATTTGTAATGTTTTACATTTACTAAGACCTGTTAATATAAAGCAGGTAAGCATTGTCAAATTTTGCTGTGAGAAAGGAGTCCTGGTTTTCGTATTATGCCTACTGACATGGGAGAAACAACCTTATATTTCAGGTCAGTTCAGCTGCAGAACTGTCATAGCATCATGACCTGAATTAAGTGTGTATTCAGGATTTTTTCAGCTTTCAACACAAAAAACCCCTCAAAACACCCAACCAAACAAAAAGCTGATCTTTACATTTCTTCAAATATCTTTCTTTTTTATCCTGCAGAAAATCTTATGCTAGAATTTATTTTTGGCTCCAATTTGGCAGCAAGCCCTAATGAGAGATTCTCTACATTCAGACTATTTTAATCAAACTTGCTTGAAGCTGAGAGGCAAGGAAAAGACAGCTCTCTCCATATCAGTTGGATACACTGCCTAAATGGGTTAAAATACTTTGGAAGGTTGTATTATGTACTTATGCATACTTTCTGTTATTTAAATACCTTCAGAAATTGCAAGGTTTTTGTTGTCAGAAACAATCACTGACTTTGCAGGAAAATCAGATGAAATGCCTAGTTTGTATAGAGGTTTTCATAATACTGTTATTTCCCCAGCTCTTTTGTTTAAGACTCTCGTTGCAGATACATGAATAGAGAAACTGAGGCTCCACTTCCCTTCTAAGCTGAGAATTGAGACTCAGTGTGTGGTAGGGATATGACAGTGATTACAGAAATAATTTATTAAACAGCAAGGGGTAGGACTCTAGTTTTAGGCAGTAATACTTTGAACAAAAGACTGGACTTCTCTTGACTGAGTTCTTATGTAAAGGAATAGAAAACGGGAATGACAGTTGGAATGAAATGGAATGTTACTGACATAGTACCAATGTAACTAGCTCATACAACGTAGAGGCAAAAAGGATTTTTGTTCTGATTACTTACTGTGTGAATTGTAATAATGCTCAGTGTCTTCAGAGGCGGCAGTGACCCATTCTGACAGATGTTGGATAAACTGAAGTTGAGACCATTGCATATAGCTTTTATTCATCAACAAGAACAGTGCTTGTGTGGCATGAATAAAAACTCATCTCATGGTGCATTTGAAGTGGGAGGTCTTAAAGTTTATTGAACTATGACAGTTTTGACTTGCATTTTTGACATGTATTAGCTGATCCCTGTGGTTTGGATTTTGATACTATTTAGTAACATTTACGCTCTACAGCACTTGCTTATGTCTTTATTACAGCCCACAAATGTGCAATACTTTGAAACAAAATTTATTTGAAATATTAAATTTTTTTGTTAACTTTACAGCTATATTTGTTCAGCAGTGCCACTTTCTGAGACAGGCTGGTCATTCGGAGAAAGCAGTGTCTTTGTTTCAGGCTCTGATTGACTTCACCTTCTTTAAACCTGACAGTGTAAAAGATCTGCCAACAAGGGGACAGGTAACAATTTCCATTTAAATGGATGTATGTCCTTTTGCATTACAGAGAATGTTGCAACAGAAAAATGTTGATTAATTTTAAAGGACATGGGGAAATATTTTTAATCACACCTTACTTTGCAGTTCTTCAAGGTGATACTTGCATTGGAAAAGTGCTTGTGGGTCCTTTAGAACTACCTGCCAAATGGCTGCTTCTGCTGTATATAGTGGAAGTGTGATAACCAGTCATTTCATGTCTTTTTCTAATTAAATATGAAAAAAATCAGCTGGGTGACCAGTGTCTGTATCTAGTTAGCACTTCCTCTGCTTCTTTTCCCCAAAACTACTGGTGTGTTTTGTTACTGTTGATGGAGAAAGCTAATAGAACCTATAATCTCTGTTCTGCACAGTTCTTGCAAACATTTCTTAGGTTCTCCGTTATTTAATGTTTTCAGTAATTCTTTAATGGCTACATTAGGAATACCTTTATGCTTTAAAGTATCTTTTATTTGACACATGAGATTCCATTCAGCTTATTCTGTTAAAGTATTAAATCACATTTTCTCTTCATTTGCTCAGGAGGATATTGGGTAATACCTCAATAATAATCAGTAAATTAATATTAGAGGGGGCTGTTGCCAGTGTAGCATCATCCCACTGAATTGCCAGGAGTTGCTTTCTTTTTAGTGAGTGGTAGGGGAGGGCCCACTAGTTAGGCAGCTGGGCTGCCATAGAGGACAGAAATGTGATTTCCTTCTGTTACCTCGCCTTCTTGTGCAGCAACCACTGATGAGACTCCATTTTTGCTCTTTATATTAATGCATCAATGGGCCAATCTTGTAGTTCAAATAATAGTAGTGTCCTCTTAAAGATCCAAAACTTTGAACTGAACAAGGAAACTTTGACTGAACAACAGTTCAATCATGATTGCCATGCAGGATAGATTAGGTATAGTTAAACAGATAAAGCAAGAGTTATATTTCCAATAATTTGAAAAACTTTAGGATTATCTGTAATGTTTAAAAACTCTTAGGAAAGCAGGATGCAAAGGAACCTCAGTTTAAAAAGACAGTATTTAGGTTGAAAGGTGCAATTTTTGAAAACAGAAAATGCCAGGTTTACAGCCTATTGCATGTTCTGCCCTCTTACAGAAGCATTATGGCTCAGTCTTGAGTTACTTGTTTCTGTACTGTTTCCACATTTCACTTTCTCACTTGGAGCAAAGAGTGAATCCATGAGGAGCTGCTGTAAGCCCTGCATTTTCTGATATGTTGATAATTTTTCTTGGAGTAAAATCTATTGTTAATATTTGTATTAACAGTGACATATTTATGTCCACGCCAAGGTCTGGTATAGAGCAGAACACATAGTAGGAGAGTGACAATCATTAGATCTAAGTATACACAAAGCAGGAGCAATTGATGACTGTAAAGATGACAGATTGCATACTGGCAGTGACAAAATCAGGACTAGAACCCTGGTCTTCTGATTCACTGGAAAATGCCCTGAAGTAGTTGACTATCCTGAAACCTGAGAGGTGAATGGCCTTACTGTTCTTTTCCTCTTGTCCTCAGTCTGGTCATATTTATGTCCAACTGTAACATTTTGATTTGACTATAGGTGTATGGTTGTCTGAACTATGATTCTATTGGCCAAATTCTTCATGGTTCCATGGAAGATAGGAAGGAGAAGAGATTCGGTTTCTGAAAGCCACATCTTGGGGACTTTTGCACAGAAGTCTTTTGCTTTCTTTAAAGCCTAATACCTTTTAAAAGCAATCTTGTTTCCATGTTCATATTTTGTGTTCATGAAAAGAGCTGATGACGGTCCTGCTGTGCCACAGGCATAACTGAAGTACTCAGTTGTTACTGCTGATTCTTTAACCAGTGTCTAACAAAGCCTTAAAATACAGAAGTTGCACCCAGATAAGTGATTTAGGGTCTGGAAAACTTAAGTTGACCCAGGTAGTGTCTGTGCAACAGCAAAAATAATTTTCCTATGTTTTGTTTTGGTTGTCTCTGCCCAAACCAACAGGTGGAATTCTTTGAACCCTTTTGGGATAGTGGAGAACCACGAATTGGAGAAAAAGGAGCAAGAGGCTGGAAAGCATGGATGCACCAACAAGAAAAGGGTGGCTGGATTGCTCTTAAGGCTGGTATGCCTATGTCAATATGTGTAGTTGTAAATCCATGTGTTCTTCTAAACATTTTGATTAGAATGGTACAAGCTGTTTCTTCTCATGTTTTTGTATTGAAGATTAAGACGTAGTATATCACACTTCAGAGAGAAAAGCATGTGTTCAGTGTTCTATGTATGGTACTGTTCATAGAATATCGTCCTTTGTTGGGGTAAGGGTGAAGGGAGAGGATGGCATATCCTCCACTCTGTGCTAAAAAGGATAAAGGTGTGAGTACTTGATTGAGCCCATCTAAAGTAAAAGGAAGCTACTTCCCTTAAAACCTTTTCATCATATTGGTAGATCAGGTGGAATTATAGAATTAGATTATGGCTGCCTCAGGAGCTCCCAGCTTAAAGATTCTGTTTCTAGAGTCAGATTTCAGTTTCTTATAGCAAATATATTGTAGAAGTAGGAGGAAAACCTTTCTCTTTGTGATGCAGAAAATGAGGAATTGCATCTTCAATTCACTGGAGTGCTTCTGGGTGAGCAGGGATGCATAAAACTTCTCCCTGCCGCTCAGTTCCACCTTGTCTTGTGGTCTACAGTGCTTCCCTTAATGTCAAGGATTATTTCTCGTACATTCTGAAGGGAAGCAGGGGGTGGGAATGTGTCTGACAAAAGATGAGCTGTCTTTGTTTTTGCTGCCTCTGCTGCTGTAGCAACTCTAATGAAGCCAGTTTGGCTCTGCCTTTAGTAAACAAAGGAACTTAAAAATTACCATGTGCTTCCCTAGGTTAAGATGAAAGTTCCTTGCCCTATAACTGAGGTCAGCAGTTCCACTGATGATGGCTGTAGACATTTTGCCCCAGATTAAGAAGACTCAGTATAGAGAAGGGGACCACTGCCAGGTCCGGTATATATCAGTGCTTTTTCCCATGTGTGTCAATCCCAAAAGTTCAGGTGCAATCTAAAATTGAGCGTAATCTATAAAACTGACAATTTTTTAAAACTTTGGTTAGATCATGGAAGTGCTGCCATTTTTTCATGGGGTTGCTGACTAAAGGAGATGCTATAGAGCACAAAAAATGCATAGAGTGTAAAAATCTTGCCACCATCTTTGTTTTACCTGAAATTTAAGGACTGGAAGTGGGAGTGTTTCATCTAGTTAATGGCAAACATCAGGGTGAAGAATTTGGAGGTGGCATAGAAATGGCCTGATTTTTGTACCCCAAAAATAGTTCAGGTAACCATAAATTTCGAGGACATTTTTCCCCTCAACAAGAAAGAAAAAAGCAGCTGAAAAATCTCTATAGGCTTTCCCTTGGCCTCCAGGTGCTCATCAGTTTCAGCACTGAATTAGTATATGACTGTCACAGGAAAATATGCTAATTGCATGTAATAGTCCAAAGAGATCATCATAAACGTGGGATGTGGTTAAGCACTTTCTTTCGTGTGTACTCAGCTACATTGGTTATTTTAATTTCAAATTAATATATATATATTAAAATAGCTGGTATTTTCAGCATTTTATTTACAGCAGCATTACTCAGCCTGGTGTGTAATGTTTAATGTTATAATACTACTTTTGACTTACAGTGGTTTTCTCAAAATGTTTCTTGTGTGAGTATTCATCAAGCGTGTTTGAGATTGTGTGCCCAGGCATGAAGTGAAGAGCCTAAGTTGCACAAGACTGACTCTTGACTGTTGCTTGCAAACTGCTGTTGATAAAAGTGGTTCACAGCCTGTCAGTGTCTTCTGTATGGGAAAGTTTTGAGCACTGGCACTGATTCACTAGTTCAAAAACTGGAAACCTACTTTTAGAGTTGGTGTCAAAACCCAGAACTGTGATGTGGAAATGTTCAGCTCTGTGCTGTTTTATTAACACTGTATTTGTTTACATTTTTATAGTTGTTAAATCATAGAATCATAGAATGGTTAGGGTAGGAAAATTGTAAGTGAAGTCTGGCTTTGCATTTGGTGGATTAATTTTCTTCAATAATTTTGTGTGCTTGTCCTCATTTGGCTTTAGATGATGATGATGATGATGAAGAGATAGATGAGGATCAAGAAATAAAGGATAAAACTCTTCCCAAGTGGCAAATTTGGTTGGATATTGAATGTTCTCGTGAAGCCAGGCACTGGTTACCTTGGAGGCCAGACAAAAACAAAACAGAAGCTGAAAAATATTGTGAAGATCCAGAAAGACAGGTCACTGTGATATAATAAAATAATGATAAGATGCATTATCCTTTTATTTGAATTCATTGCCAGTGGGTATTTTAGAGGAGTAATCCTTCATTTAGAAAAAAATCTTTTCTTTGTTTGGAACTCAAAATGTACTGGAGGTTTTGTGCTGAGACTTGTGAAATCCATGTGAAGCTCAGAGTAAATTTTGGAAAGGGTTGTAAGCAAATAGTCTTGTCTTTGCTCTTCTGTGATTTCTCTCATCTGTATGTGGAAATGTCACAGAAATCTGTCTTTAAGAAGATACATGTGTTAAATCAATAAAGGCTTCGTTGCCTTCAAGTCAGGTAGTTGAATTTTTAATTATTTTTTTTCTTTATTGGGAGGAAGATCAAGTCAGACATTGATTTTCAAATAAAAAATGTGTTAAATGGCCAAAGAAGTATTATTTTCAGACCTTCATTTTGTAGGTTTTTTGTGGAGGTCTTTGGTACTCAAGGGCAAAGAAGTCTCTTGATAGCAAATTTACAGTCTGACTGGAAGAACACATCGCTTAAGTTGTCTGTTTTGAATTTGAATGACATGCTGTTACCATTTTGTGCTAATTCTAAATCTTTATTGACTTGAAGTGGTTCTTTAATTACATAAATTACAAGTTTTTTAATTCTATTTGATTGAATAAATTAACGGCATTTGTTTCAATTTGGATTTTTTTAGGTATTATTTGATGATCTTGGACCATCTTTAATCCAGATTTCTAATCCAGACCTTCAACGTCAAGTACTGTACTCATTTTTGCAATTCCTGGGAGTTCCATGTACAAGGAAGCTCTTCCCTTCCAACCTCTATATTGCCATGGATGAAAATAACATCTTTGACAGTGTGCTTTCTGATGAAAAGCCACTCACTTGTGTTGATTTTCCACTTTCTGGATTCAACAGTATTGGTCATATGAACACAATGCTACGAGGGAGACATCACATAGGCCACTACAAAGAAGGAGAGGAGTTCATACAGAATGTTTTTCATGTTCTGTTCCCGCTGTTTTCAGGAAAGGAAAAATGTAACCTGTCCATTTGTTGGTTACAGTATGAAATATCTAAGGTAATGAGGAATCTGCATGTAATTACTTCTGTGATGTATGGCTTTCTTATATATTAATGGCTATATTGAATTAGAATAAATATTGCTGAAAATTAAGTCTTGCAGGACTAAGTAGTCATATCAGGAAATAATGCTTAAGATTGCACTGGGTAAAAAAAAGAACAACAAAACAAAACCAACCCTTCTCTTCAGTATGTGTTACACATGGCATACGATTAACAAAATATTATTTCATAGTTTTGGATAAGTGTTACTGCACAATACACTGTATGCTAGCCAGGAATGGATGCAAGTGGTTTTTTTTTCCACAAAGGCAAAGTGAGTCAGCCAAGTGCTTTTACCAAACTATACTACTAAGCACATAATCCCCAATACCGTGTAAGAGCTTGTCAAGTAACTTACTACTTCCTATACAAATTACATTTGTAGTGTTATTGAAGGAAATAACACCTTATCACTTAAATATGGATTTATTTAAGTAAAACTGCTCTAATAGATGCCCACAGAAGGATGAGAGTCCAGTATTGTGTTTCCTTATGGTGAAGTTCCCTGTCTCTTACCCAAACATTACCTGTCCAGATCTCATATAGTCTTCCCATCCAATCTCCGCTTTTGTCTGTCAGTACATTCCCCACTGAGAAAAGTTACTTGGAGGTTTAATTGTGCTAGTCATAAGC
Organism: Psittacus erithacus; assembly: GCA_009867235.2. Classification (NCBI taxonomy): domain Eukaryota; kingdom Metazoa; phylum Chordata; class Aves; order Psittaciformes; family Psittacidae; genus Psittacus; species Psittacus erithacus. The sequence goes on along the minus strand of WYDI02018995.1, from coordinate 1,481 downwards.
TGCATCTGGCCAGACAGGATCATTTATTTCTCTTTTCTCAACCATTACAGGTTAGCAGCTGTTTACTTGAGCAGTTAGCCTTTTAGAAGTGTGAGGTTTGATATTGCTTACTGGCAGTGGCAGAAGTAAGAATGATACGCCTGTATAATTTGGCTGTGTTGGAGTGAACTACAACAGGCAGTTGTGACAACTTGCAGTACTCAGTAGCAACAGATCTGGCTGGTGGTGAAATATGGAACAATATGAGAACAAACACAGTAATGAAATCTAAAAAATGCTGTGAGGTTGTGTTTTGGGTTGGTTTTTGTTTTTCCTTTGTTCTTCACCCCTCTCAATTTGTTCTGTTTATTTTCCACTGTAGGTAGTTCAGTGTCTCCAAGGGAAAAACAAAAAGAAGCTGAAAGCTCAAGGGAAAAAGAGTAAGAAGTTGGCCAAGAATCTCCTTAAAGCACCTGACAACCGAAACCACCTTACTCTCTGGAAGCTGTATGCCTACCTGGAATGGCTGCTTGGTAACATTGATGATGCCAGGAAAGTATTTGACACAGCTCTTTCCGCAGCTGGAGCAGAAGGATTGAAGAGTCCCCAGCTCTGCAGCCTCAGTCTGCTTTATGCTCAGCTGGAAGTTGAAATACTAGAAAGTGTAGAAGTATCTGTTATGTCACGTGCTGCTCATATATTGACCACATTGGCTGAGGGTGGACCATATGTGCCATATAGTGGACAAGTGTTACCTGTGAATGTGTTGAAAGCTCGTAAAATATATGAGAAAGCACTGCAAGATCATTTAAGTAGAACACCAGTTTCTGATCAGGATCAGGGCAGCGATGCTGATCAGCTGGTTAACTTGGTTGGTTGTTATGCACTGTTCCAGTATTTGACTGCTGGGATTGATGCTGCAGTATTGATATATGCACAGACTTCAGAAAAACTTGAAGCTTCTGGTCCACAGAAAGGTGAAAATATTGAAGAGAATTTTGGCATTCACAATTTTTCCACTGCTCTCGAAGCTGTCACACTGCTGCATACAAATTTACTGAGATTCCACATGAAAATCAGTATTTATCCTTTGAATCCTCTGCGGGAGGCACTAACGGAGGCTCTGAAACGGTATCCTAGCAACCAGTCTCTTTGGAGGTTGTATATCCACATCGAAAGGAAGTCTCACAGTGCTAGCAAAGCACGAAGATTTTTTGACGGTGTCACAAGGTCTACTAAGTCTTTAGAGCCATGGCTGTTTGCAATCCAAGCAGAGCAGATGAGAAAAAACCTCACTGACAATGTGCAGAGGTAATATCTTGCAGCTCCTTATGTTTATGCGTTTTTGTTTTTTTTTTTAATCTGTCTAATCATTTAACAGAGGCGAAGGAATGCCATCTGTCCTGGGTTCAGCAGCAGCAGTCGTTTTTCTCCTTCTTAGTAGCTGGTGCAGTGCTGTGTTTCTGGTTTTGGTCTGGGAACAGCGGTGATAACACCAATGT
>WYDI02018994.1:10843-63422 GCA_009867235.2 Psittacus erithacus | reverse complement strand
CCAGGAATCTCCTGACTGTTGTCCCAGGGGGTCTTCCCTCCAGGTTAGCCAACCAGCTAACATACACTGCTCTCAAAAAAACAGGTATGCAACCAACTACCTGGACCTGGCAATCTCAAAGCCATTAGAACTCCCAGAAAGCAGCAATATGGAGAGAAGCATGGCAGCTTTACCTTGAATGAACACTAACTGCAGCATTTAAAAAAAAAATCAACAGTATTTTCATGAAGAAAAACCTCAAAAACTTGACAAAGGGAACCACACCAGCTCCCGCAAAACACTGCGAGAGCTGAACATTCTGCTTGAAAGCTTGATAGACTGGAAAAAGAGCTTTAATCCTGGCAATGTGTAATAAGAGGATTCTTTGGGCAGACATGGAAGGAAATAAGAAGCAAGCACGCTAAAGGACATCACCACATGAAACTTGATTTCAGAACAGGAAGGGATATGTTATTTAAATTCCATTTTTAAGAAGTGATCTTATTTAAATGCTAGCCAGTCAAGAACAAGACAATAAGATTACTAAAAAGTCTGCAAGAGAAATCAAAGCAGCATGCAAATACTGTTCGGGTTAACTGAAAAGACTACTAATGATGCTTAGAAGTAACTAATTTACACATACTACTGTTGGGACAAGCTATATATGATGATTTAAGACTACTAGAACTCCTTGAGATGGCAGAACTGGTCAGTCTCAAATAACAGAAAGTCACCATTACAAAGCTAAGGGTCACAGCACAGCTCCAAAGCATTCCAGCCAAAGCTGTCAACACAAATGCACATACCAAGGCATCTCACAGAGATGCTCAATTTTAGGAATACAAATGCAGTCAGTGTCAACATACAAGGTTAATTTTTGCTAGGATACAGAAGCTTTCATCTTTAAAACAACAATAAAACCACTCATCACCACCACCCCACATTTTCCTCCCTAAGACATTAGTAACAACTGCAGACAGAAACAGTATTTACAAGGGTTTAGTTTTCTTCAGCAAAACAGGGAGCATAAACTGGGACTTCTCTTTTTCAAAGCATAGTCTAACAGACATGAAGTTGAAGCCTAATTACAGACATTCACGAACACACAAGTCAGCTTTCATAGTCTTAACGGCACAAGTTCTAAAGACTGACATTGCTTCACAAGCAGTCATATCTAGAAAGAAAACATGCACAAATAAAATTACCTTTCTCAGGACATAACCTAGAACCATATTGCTAACATGGTACCAAAATAAAGGATTCTGTTACCTATTGGTCATCAAATTACAATGCCAAAAAGTAGCTAATCCTTTGACCACAGCTATCACCTAGATGCTCTGGAACCTTGCCCTAAACAGTGTTACTGTTTTTGTAGTTTTAATAGTCAATATACTTCAAAAGGTAATATCGAAACAAGTCACACCAGGACAAACCAAGGATTCAACTAGACCAAAATCATGCCCCCAGCAGCAGCAAGAACCTTTACTTTTTACAAAGATACCTGCCCCTAACTGGAGGAAATCAGCAGAATAGTGACAAAAAATGAGTGTCAAAGGATAAGAATATAAAGTATATGCTGATACTTCAGCAGAGTAGTCTCCCAGTCATAAAAAAAAGGGGCACCTTAGAAGGTTCAAGAGACAGAAAGAAGTAACTAGCTTTTTTGCTTCTTTTTCCAACATATCAACTCCAATATATTTTTCCTTACCAAAGTGTCTAGTTCCACACTAACCCCAAGCAAGGTTTTAGCTTCAGCAACACAGTCATAAAATGTTCCACAACTTACACATGCACATGTGAAAAACCCGTTTCTCTGCTTACTCTGAACTTGCCACTTGTTAACTTCAGAAACACCTTCTTGCATTAGAAGAGCCAGTGAGTAATCAGATCCTGTTCACCTTCTCTGTAACACTCAGTACTTCATTCCCCAATCTTTCCTTGGTCCTCACTCTTCCACACTCAAAGTCCCTATTCCTCCTTACTATGAAAGCCATGCTATGCTTTTCATCATATTACTACTCTCTGAACCTTTCTGCAGCTCTGCTACATCCTTTCCAAGGTTGGGGAACAGAGTTGGACACTATTCAAAATAACAGAGCACCATGGATTATTAGTACCATACTGATATTCTCAAATATATCCTCTCAAATATGCTTTATTCTCAAATCCCTTCCTAAAAATTAGAAAATCCTACCATTATGTTCCCTTTTTGACCACTACTGAATATTAAGCTAACATTTTTAACAGAATAACTGTAATGCCATCATCTATTTCTGAATCTACAGATAATTTGATACTACAAACAAAAAAAGCAACTTTCTAGTGCTTTAAGGAGCTGTAAAGCCACAGCTGCAGGAACAAGAATGATCCCAATTAACCTGCAAGCACAGAATTTCTTATGTGATAATACCAAAAGTGCCAAACACGATCCACACAAGAATCCAAAAACTGGAACACACACTTCCAAGTTAGCAGCTTCCACGGAAGCAAGAACACTCCTCTCAGCAAACAGAAAAGTACTTTTCTCCCTGCCCACCATGTCACAATCCCAAACAAGAAGCAGTAGTTTCTCCAAAATTTGTCCTGTAAAGGTGTGTTCAGTAAGTGGATAACAAGGTTTTCCATTAGAACTTTTCGTTCATAAAGAAAACCCCAAACCCACAAATTCAAATGTCAGCTGGATAATGTATTGTTAGCAGAGGAAGCAACGATACTGGAAACACTACTGTCTAAAATAGGCCTTTAGCTGAGCCTTTTGGAAACAAGTTCTCACTTTTCACAGATCTATTAGTTGATGTTGAATTACTTGGATTGTAACTTTTTGATGGTAAGTTTGGGGTCAAGTATCAATTCCACACAGCCACATAATGTGTATGTGTCAAGGACAATTCTAACACAAGTCTCTTAAAGCTGCTCCCAAACCTTAAAATGTCAGGAAAACAACACACACACAAACAAGTTATTACAGGAAACATATTATTCCAGAACTCTATCTTTCAGACTGATTAAAATAATCCTGCCTCTATTTTCCTCTCTGCAATTACTCAGCACTCAAGACAAATGAGCGGGTTTTGCAGGACCATCTCTATATTGCACTAATTCAGGTAAAAACCATTCTGAATCAGTAGGCTAGATCTCTGTGCTTTGGTATTAAGACACAAAGTCATATGTCAAGCTGAGCAATTCCTTCACTACAGACCATCTCTGTGTGCTTTGGAAAAAGTTTTTGTATTTCTAAATCGGGACACCATTATAGTTTGAATAGTCCTTGGCAATTTTGAATAGAAGCACCATCTGTCACAAGGATTAAAGAATTCTAAAAAACAGCTGAATCTTTCCTTAGCATCAAGTCAGTTTTTCAACTGCCTCAGCTTAAAGTACTTCTATCGATACGTCCCCCAATATAATTTGAAATCATTCTGCCTTAGAATAGGTGATAAGGGTTGATGCTATAACCAAACTATTTCAAAACTCTCCTCTAAAAGTATTAGAACTATCATATCTGGGATAGACATTTCAGACATTTTCTAATAGTCTTGAAAGTAGCACACAATCATAGAATCAGCTAGGCTGGAAACAACCTTTAAGTTCATCAAATCCAACCATTATTCCAGGACTGCCATGACCACACTAAACCACATCACCGAGTTTTTGAACACTTCCAGGAATGGTGATTCCACCAACTCCCTGGGCAGCCTGTTCCAATACCTGAGCACCTTCTCTGCGGATAAACTTTTCCTAATATTCAAACTAAAGCTCCCCTGGCCATCACCTTTTGTCCTATCACTTGCTATTTTGGGGGAAGAGACCAACCCCACCTTGCCACAACTTCCTTTCAGGTAGTTGTAGAGTGCAATAACGCCTTCCCTGAGCTTTCTCTTCTCCAGACTCAAACTACCCTAGGTCCCCCAGCTGCTTCCCGTAAGACTTGTGCCCCAGACCCTGGACCAGCTCCGTTGCCCTTCTCTGGACCTGGCTCCAGCACCTTAATGTCCCTCTTGCAGTGAGGGGCCCAGAACTGAACACAGTATTTGAGGCACAGCCTCACCAGTGCCCAGCCCAGGGGGATGATCACTGCCCTGGCCCTGCTGGCCACACTGTTGCTGATACAGGCCAGGATGCAGTTGGCCTTCTTAGCTGCCTGGGCACAAGCTGTCTCACGTTCAGCAGCCATCAATCACCACCCCTGGCACAGAGGTCAGGCTGACAGGCCTGTAGTTTCCAGAGTCTTCCTTCCTGCCCTTTTTGTAGGGAGGCATCACACTGGCCATCCTCCAGTCCGCTAGGACCTGCCTACTAAACCAGGACTACTGACAGATGACGGAGAGTGGCTTAGCAAGCTCTTCTGCCAGCTCTTTCAGCACTCTTGGGCGTAACCCATCTGCCCCATAGACTTGTGTACACCTAGAGTGGAGCAGGAGGTCGCTAACCATTTCTTCCTGAATTATGGGGACTTGAATCAGCTCCCCATCTGCCATCCAACTCGGGGAACTGAGTACCCTCAGGATGGTTGCTGTGACTATTAAAGACTGAGCCAAAGGCAGCATTAAGTATTTCAGCCTTTTTCTCATCCTCACTCACTAGGTTTCCCCTAGTATCCAGCAGAGGATGGAGGCTCTTGTCAGCCCTCCTTTTATTGCTAATACATTTGTAGAAGCACTTTTCATTATCTTTTATGGCAGTGGCCAGATTTAGTTCCATCTGTGCCTTTGCCATTCTAACTTTCTACGTAACTTAGAAACATCTTTGCGCTTTTCAAGGGGTGAAGCAGACTTCATTATTTTAGGTAAAAGGTGGGGAAACACCAGAACTTGTCTCTGGAGTTGTTCACTGCTTCTTAAAAAATCCCTCTCCATATTTTGACTGTATCACCCTTTCCAGAAATGCTCAAATCTACTCCTGCCTATTTAAATACTGGTTAGAATAGACCTGAATATTGAAAAATGCTCTTAAGAGTCATGTCAATTTGGTCCATATTTAAGAAGAGAAACTAGTTTTCAGGAGAGCTTCCCATCAGATTATTCAGTTTCACTGGATTAAAAATACTAGTTTTGTTCTAGCGATTGCATTCAATGATTGAAAACACAGAAATTGTAACTTTTGTGCTTAAAAATTACAGAAAAATATTTTAACCTGCGTAGTAGTACCTGCAGATACCCAGCACTGCAAAACTGAAACAGAATAGTTGGCTGTAAGTCAGTTCTTAAGAACATCACCTTTTCTTAAGCAAAAGGCCTTATAAAATAAATCCAGAACTGAAACAGTTGCAAAGACAGAGCTGACTTTCGAGGACATCTTCACTATATTATTCCTACGTTCACTCCATAAATACTGCCACAGGCTAAAGCATTTACTGTACTTAAGAATCCATTTCAAACAGAGCTGATACCTCAGACAAACACCTGCAAATATTAACAAATAGACTGCCTTTCCTTTTTTCTGGTATCCTGTTTTGTAAGTATCACCATCAACCACAAAGACTCAAGGATTAGAAAAAACCCCCAAACAAACCAAAACAAAGCAAGCACAATCTAGAGAGCTATGGTACAGATATTGCTTGTTTCAAAAGGAAGAATGCGCAACCTGCCTGCATGTATGAAAAAAAGCATGGAAGTGTACTTTCACTACTAAAAGACTTTGTGAAAGTAGCCCCTGTGGAAGTAACTGCACACAGCAGATGAAGAAACCAACAAGAGTAAATGCAGAAGGCACAGAAGAAGCTTCAGAACACCACCATCAGCAAGAAAATAATACTGCATTTTAATTCCCCAGTTCCACAGACAGATAAGAAACTTGGGCAGAAAGGATTCAGGCAGTGTTTCATATGCCTGACAGAAGGGTGGGGTGCAATCAGAAGTAGTAAGTGCCAGTCACCAAACACTCCAGATAGAATTTGGGGGGAAGACTAGCTCCTTGGTGGGTGTAGCAGCTGGAATTACTACCTCCTCTATATGACTACATTAATCTCAGTGCAGCATACTCAGTATAAGAGTACATTAAGCTACTAGATAACTTACACTGTCATTTTTCATAATCAGTGGAAAGCTGAAATTAGTTTTACAACTAAGCATCCTATTCTCCACTTTAATTTTTACCAGTGCAAGAAAGTGTTTTATAGCAACAGAATTTGCACACACACTTTTATGTTATATTACAAAACATACTATACTTCAATGAAGAAACAGCTGTCTGTGTTATATTAGGAAAAATGGCTCAGAAATGCATTTCCCATGTATTGTAAAAATTAGGTTGTACTACAGTCCTTGTACACACAGTCTCCATTACAGGCTAATGTTTATATGCAGAAAAAAAAGAAAGGAAAAAAAAACCACACACTAAGACTGCTTTTACCAGCAGCTGCAAAATATGACCAGGAGAAAAGTTAAGTTTCAGACACCTAGCAGCATTTTTCAGTGAGCAGAGAATACAGTCACTTGCAAGAAAATCAGAATAGGCTTCTGTAATAGTTCTTTCCCTCCTGAGCTCCCTTCCAAATATTTTAGCTCCTTATACTTTATAAGGTCAAAAAACACACATGACTTTAATAAACAAAGCATAAATATAGGCTGGGTGGAGACTGGACTGAGAGCAGCCCTAAAGAAGAGGACTTGGGGGTGTTGGTTGATGAGAAGCTCAAGATGACCCAGCAACGTGCACTCGCAGCCCATAAAGCCTGGTTATCCTGGGCTGCATCAAAACAAACATGTCCAGCAGGTCCAGGGAGGTGATCCTGCCCCTCTACTCTGCTTTCGTGAGACCCCACCTGCAGTCCTGCATTCAGCTCTGGGGGCTCCAACACAAGCGGGATATGGACCTGTCGGAAGGAGTCCAGAGGAGGGCCACAAAGATGATCAAAGGGCTGGAGCACCTCTCCTATGAACACAAGCTGAGAGAGTTGGGCCTGTTGAGCCTGGAAAAGAAAAGGCTCCAGGGAGACCTTAGAGCAGCCTTACAGTACCTAAAGGGAGGCCACAAGAAATCTGGAGAAGGACTTTTTACAAGGGCATGTAGTGACAGGACAAGGGGGAACAGCTTTAAACAGAGAGGGGAGATTTAGACTAGATACTAGGAAAACGTTCTTCCCTGTGAGGATGAGGAGACGCTGGCACAGGCTGCCCAGAGAAGCTGTGGATGCCCCATCCTTGGAAGTGTTCAAAGCCAGGTTGGATGGGCCTTTGAGCAATCTAGTCTACTAGGTGTACCTGCCCATAACAGGGGGGTTGGAACTGGATGGTTTGGGCTGGAAGGGACCTTAAAAACCATTCTGTGATTCTATGAAATGGGGGAACACCAGCATCCAACTCCCACCACCAAAAAAAACCAAACCAACAACAAAAAAAACCCTACACAAAACAAATCAAAAATCATCAACAAACAAACCCAACAGAAAACCATCACCCCCACAATCAACCCACACACAACAATAAAGCTATTGAGAAGTAGGGGAAACTCCTGAACACATGGCAGCCCAAGCAGCTCAATGTTGAATTAGGAAGCGGACTGCTTTCTTCAAACTCTAAAGTTTGAGAAGGAAAGCTAACTCATAAAGCAAGCGTTATTAAAACGCAGAAAATTTAAGATTCAATGGGAATCTGCAAGTAAATATTAAATCTACTGTCACTCTGACAAGAGGCCCAGTGTGGATAGAAACACTCCTGTGATCTTGTACAAGCAGGAAGGATTCCAGTCTTGAAGAGTTTCTGATGTAAAAACACCCAGTTGCAACCTCTTATTTCAGACAGACATCAAAGTACTAGTAATGTACTATAATAGTATGAACAGCTTACAGCATCCAAAGATAACATTCTAATGGAGAGCACTGACAGACCTCTTAAGAGACTCTAAATCATGAGAGCGTAGACATTAACAAAGTCAAAATAAAGATCACACAGGGATTTTTTCATATTTAACACTGGGGTTCTGCTGTGCCTCTGCCCTTTTAACCATTCAGCACCCACTGCTCTATCACTGCCTGCCGCACTAAGAGCGGCAGAACTGCTGAACAGTGATCTGTACAAAGCCTGAAATGGTGGTAAAACCCTGAAAACAGGTGCCCTTGTGTATCCTTGGGAGCAAAAAAAAAAGAGCTTACTTGGCTTACTCAACGCAGCAGATACAGAGGTAGCTGCTGTACTGGCAGCTTTCTTGTCATGGCAAAGATAAGCTTTCACAGAGGAAACAGTAAATAGCTTACCAGAAGTATCCATATACTGTGAGAATGGTGAGGCTCCAGAACAGGTTGCCCAGGGAAGTTGTAGCTGCCCCATCCCTGGCAGTGTTCAAGTTCAAGTCCGACAGAGCTTTGAGATAACTGGTCTAGTGGAAGGTGAACCTGCCCGTGGCAGGCAGCTGGAATTAGGTTACCTTTAAGGTCTTTCACAAACCATTCTGTGATTTCGTATTATTTAAACAGAAGATGAAAAACTGCCCACTGTGTACAGTAGAGGTGTGCAGAACTCAAAACCAGGATAAGCTCAGCAGTAAATTAAGACATAACACATGACTGGAAATTAGTAAAAGTATGCAGTATTCAGTAACTTCCATTTTTACTCAGCTGGACTAAGACTCCGAAGAGCTGACCAACTCTTCAGGCTGTCCATCATACCAGCTGCATTTGTTGTGATAGCATAAACTGGCTGATTCAAATAAAAGTTATTATCTGAAGGCAACAACTGGACTACCACACAGCCATACATCACCACTATCCTTATGCCTTGCCATTGGCTCCTATTCTCAGCTGAAGAGTCTGCTTCAACTAAGACTTCCAGTATTGTTATTGTTATTGTTTATTAATTAAAACAGGTTACATTTATTAGTTAACAGATTACATCAACTCATGGATTAAACTGATTAATCTTCTACCAGTACTGTGTGCACTTCTTCTAAACTAGGTGGATCTAAAGAGGAAAAAGAACCTATCGTGGCAAGAAACTCATATGCCATACAGAAACAGCAAAAAATAAGAAAAAGAGGACAGAAATGAAGAACAAGTGACTCCTACTGATATCTCAGACACTGGGGACAATAAAACCTTACCATACCATTGGCTATTTGTAGATACGTAAGAACTGTGTGCTACTATGACTTACATACTACAAAACTAGGTGCTTAAACTATAAAAAAAAGTTTACAAAACAAGACCTTAACTCCCCTCAAACCACTTGTCTCATGCTTAAGGAAGCATAGCTGGCCATATAGCTAGTAGTCTGATGCCAAAGTTTGTGCAAGAAGCTCAGTACATTCCCATCTCCTGAATGGCAAAGAACGTCACACTGGACATAATAAACCTGGGACCACCCAGTCAGACTGTCTATATACACCTGCCCATTCTGAATGAGCGAGCTCTCAGGAGTATGTAACAGGCTGGAATTTCTGGGTTTCAATGAGAAATTAAAAGCTACTAGCTCAAAGGACACCACACAGACAGTATAACAGTACGGCTTTCAGATATTCCCACCACTACCTTTTCTTATTTTGAGTTTTTATCAAAATGAACATGTGTTTGCTATTATATGCAAAGTACAGAGTATCCAAACATTAATATTCTTTAGGTGCAGCTCAGATGCCCTCCACTGTGGGAACAGTGATTTAGGAACACTTTTATCCAAAGCTGATTTTGTGTAAGCAGTACTCCACATGCTTAAAGATAAGAGAAACAAAACCCAGAAACCAGCAGCAAGACTAGTTCTGTTTCCAAAAGGAAATCTGCATTTCTAACCTCATTTTCTCAGCTAGGCAAAGTCTCCCCAGGACAGCACCAAGTTCCTTTGACTGGGGAAGAAGCGAGAGGGGGAGAACATGGTTTTTCAGCTTTTTCCTTATAATACACTATGTCTCTCCCCTCCAGTAGCTTTCTTGGATCATATATCAGGTGTAAACCAAAAAAGGAACAGACTAGGATGAACCTGACATCATCCTCTCCTCAAAATCTCCCCAAGGAATTTCATATATCATTTTCTCTTATTTACAAAGCAACAGTAAACTATTTCCAAGGAATTTGCAAGAATGAGAAACAGCACAAGCAAGATTGCCAGACTGGCCTTTCCCCAATAATTCAGTTTGACTGTGTATTTCCACAGCCTAAAATAGGCCTCTCAGGGGTTTGTCACACATGCACTGCCCAGTGTGTCACTCAACAGAGCTAACAAATATGCTTTTTGGTTGTCTGAAGCATGACACCTGAAAAAGAACAAACAGCCCGATAAACTTTTAAATATAAGTCAAATGCCTAAGATTAACAGAAAATTTCATGATGGGTGTTTCACCATTTCCCAGGAAATGCTTTTGGGAATGTAAAAACAAAAAACACACCACAACCACCAACAACAAAATCCACACAAGAAAAAACACACCACACACCACAACCAAGAGCTGTTCCAGACAACACTAACAAAACAATTGCACCTTTTGATGTCTGAAGTCCCTCATTCAAAGTAAATGCTCCATTGCTCAGTATCTATCAACTGCTTTCAGATTAGTTCTAACTAAACTTCTGTTCTCCATGACCTACAATATCTACACACTCAGTTAAGAATTTGTTTGATGAAGTTGTGCTGTGAGATAGGGGAGTGCTGCACACGAGGGACTCGTGTTGCGCAGCTTGATACTGAACAGACATTGGGTATTACTGAATGAAGTTATTGTGGAATGTTTTATTGTATAACTACATAATGAGATTCTAAGTATTGAGGGGACAGATGGTTGAGGTGAGTGGCTCTGATACACAGCCTATTGAAAATATCCAAAAGCAAACAAAAGCAGTTATGAAGCCCATGCACATCCTGAGGCTTCTTCAATAAGCAATTCAGAGATTTAACTGACCTTCAAAGAAACACTTTTGTGTGGAGAAAAGGAAAATTAAGATCTAGATGTGACCTTAAAATCTAGTCTGGCGTAACTGTCCATTTATCCAACTCACCCCAGCAGTCCTCTTGTGATAGCGTTGTTCAGTCGACTGCCCAGCAAGGACAGGCTGATGCTGCAGTTACCCAAGATACTGTAAGTCCAAGTATAAAAGTTTCTTTTTCAATAAAGGTTAAGGAGATGTGTACATAAGCCCTGTATGTTTATATGAATGCACATAAAACAATTTTTTTCTAACAAGCTATCTTCCAATTATTAAAACAGCCTTCTTTAAGAGGAACACTGGCCTAAGAATTGGCCTACAATCATTCATTTTATGAACAGACTTATTTCTTATTGAACACAGCATCACAAGAATTCGGTGGCCTCCTGGACTACTTACATTTCAATGTCATTTAATTCAATGCTAGACCTCTCTTTTTAAGCCCCTACACCCTTCTCCTTCCCCCTCCTGCCTTCTATAACAATTCACTCTGTCACTCGGTTCACTTAAAGCAGCTAAAGGAATTTCAGACTCTAAAATGGCAGCTTTATTCAAGATACCTGTGTTCTAACATGACAGAAAGCAGAAAATTTGATCCTTCCATCTGCAAAAATAATTCATTTCTGTAAAATACCAAACATAGCAGCACATCTCCAACAAACTAGGCCCAACAGGCACACTATGTTTCCCTGTTTCACAGTTAGCATGCCCCCACACTCACTTGCTCCTTACCCTCTCACCCTCCTCAACAGACTGTAAACACACGGCAGAACAGAGAAGCAGCACTAAATAGCATTGTGGGAAATACAGCACAGTGAGACTCAACAACAGACAAACTGGAGCAAACCTACACTGAAGGAACCTATACGAGATCAGCTCTAAGTTGCGCAGTTGTTCTTCAATTTATCCTTGCACCCATCAGTAACACTGCCTCTTTTCCAAGTTTTCCTAAATAAAAATTTCTCAGTGGACAGACGCCATCAAGGTTACTCTGATTCGTGGCAGAGTTACACCGTGTCCTCATTATTATAATCACAGCACAGAAGTTGCCACCGTCTCCCACAAGTCGAGACCTACAAGCAGCAACAGTTAAGAGCCAAGAAGGAAGAGTAAGGACAAAGACACTACTACTGAAGCTCCTGGCAAACATTCGAGTCCCCGGAACAAATCACTTTTTCTTAATACACCTTGATTTCACAATCCCTTAACCAATCAACTTGCTCCCCTCAACCTACCACAAATCAAAACAGGCAACTAATTTTACCAGAGAATACACAAGAACTTTAAAGGTGTAAAGACTATATGCCTCATGATTACAGTGCCCTCTACTTCTCCACAGCACTGGAACAGCACTTTCATCAACAAAAACTGATGTACTTGCTTAAGCTTTTTTGTGAAGTGACCAAGCAACTTTCTCAAACAACAGCTCTGGCCTGTTCACGTTCACACTACTTCTGAAGCACAAGTCTAGAAGGATGACAGGGACCAGTTTGGTATGACAAGCACTCCTGTCAGCTTCACTGGGCAAGCAATCAAGCCAGTTTTGCAACCTTACACTCCCATATGTCAACAGGAGTTAAATGTACATGATTTTTTAGAAACACAATTGGTTCCCAGAAATAGAAAGACTGCAGGCCTGATTCTCCTTTCATACTGGGATACTTCAAGAATATGAAACAATGCAAATTCAGGCTGCTACAATGCTAGACAGAAGTCCTTGGGTATCATAGGCCCTTCATTCAAATACTTCTACTGCATTCATTATCGCTCTATATACCCATCCTAAGTAGAAAGAAACCTGCACTGCATGCGAAGAACACCATTAATTGGCAGAGGTTCTTAACAGAGAAGATACAAGTTTGCTTTTTGCTTTCCCACTCCCTTCTAGTCTGCAATTCTTTATAAACATGGAAAAGTTGCAACCAGATTTGCTTGCTGATCCAAGATTACCCTTGGTTTTCTCACATCAGGAAAAAGATTTTCTTTAGAGAAAACTACTGTGGCACTGCAGAATGGAGTGCAAACTTTTGATTAGTTTTTGATAAACAGTGAAAACAGATCCTGCCAGAGCTCTTCTACATCCCTGGCTCCCCAGACAAGTAATTTTAGCTGCAATTTCCTATGGCTTCACAAAAAAGCACAGCTTACCACAGTAATGTTGAAAAAATTTTCATTGTAAGAATACCTAAAGTCATGGCAGAAGGAAAGTTTTGTGTATGCCTGCAAACAGCAGCGCATTTAAGGTATGAATACCAGGTAAGTTAGTTCTAAATATTCTGAACAAGGTATTAAATATCGCTATAGCCTCAAAAGCAGGAATTCTGAAGCTGCATCATTTTTGTTTCAAATACTGACAAGCAATTTTTGCACTTTTACTTTATACTACAGATCTGCTGCAGAGGTAAAGAGACTGTTTATTATCCTTTAGGAAGGTTTTGAAGTTGTCAACTATTTTGCACTATGTAAGGTTTATCTGGGCTTTCCTGGGAACCAGTCTTGGCCAAATGTCTTCCTCATTTTTAAAACCAGAAGAAACACTAGAATTTAAAAATGTCAAGAATCCTAAGGAAATGCAACTGTTCTGCCTGGCTTTATCTTACAAAGGCAGCCTAGAGGTTTTTTTGACCTACTGTGCTGGCCTTGATCCAAAACTCACCAAACCATAGAAGCCAGATCAGCTACAAGCGAGATACGTGTTTAAGATACAAGTTGGTATTTCCTTTTGTATCACCTAGAAGAGAAATGCTTGCTAACTAGAGTTTAAAGCGATATGCAGAAACAGAGCTGTATGTTAATATGTCAGTAGAAGAAGTTGTTATATCATCAAATACAAGTCACTGCATCACTTGAAAAGCACAAAGCAACAATAATGGACACGTAACACAGGAACTCTCTGAATCTTTTAATTTTGCTTCCTCTCTTTACTGTCTTTTTTATATAAAGATTCCTTATCCAAAATTCATTTTCTTCCATCGAAGCCAACACTGTCAACAAGACAGACTCTTCTGAGAAAGTGATCTTAGAAAGCAAGTAGATTTGTAACAGTTATCTGTGAAATATCACAGCACTGCAGTAGTAATTTGCAGGCCTGTGAGCCTACAGTCATCATCTTGTCTTTCATACATCAAGTCTAACCTCTTAACAATGAAATTCCCTGCATAAAATTCCATAGAAGTTTTAACACCTCGAAGATTTAGAAGTTGAGAACAAAGGGACATCAATGGAACAGAATTAAACTCTTACAACCGTGATTTGCATAAGCTTCCCTTTGCAATATAGGCAACTGCTAAGTCTCCCTGAATTAACATTTCAAAAACACAAGTTGCAGCAAATATAGTAAGGATTATCCTCCTAGCAGTTGTTTTGTAACAAGCATCACAGAAAGACCAAAACTACTAGCACAAGATGTCACTTTCAAAAGCCTTTCCTAATAAGAACACAAGATTTTAAACAAGACCTACCTAAAAGTTTCAAGATTACTTTTTTGTTGTTGGGGGGTTTTTTGCCACATCAAGTACTCCTCAAACAAAGTACTGGAGCAGAAAGAGAGTAACTTAAATGCAACCTATCTTAGATTACAAGCTAAAACAACACCTGCATGAGTGCCCTCATCTTTCAGAAAAGAAATCAGACCTGAAAACATCTACTGATCCGATATCATCATCTACTTCCCATGAAAAATAGCTTTAGAACTAACTCCCAAGAGTAGCCACTTGAGATGCTCAGAGTAACATCACAAATCACAAAGCAAAACCAAAGAACTTGGAAGAGATACACAGCTATTCAGGTGAGTCTGAACATAAAAACAGACAAAATGCAAATCTACCATTTTCCTGATAAAATACTATTCTGGCTTGGCAAAAAGTTCCAATTCCATGGCATTTTGAAGGCAGGTGCAAGCAAAACATGCTTTACAGCAAAAGCCGCATGAATGAGGCTACCAGCACCATGCCACACTGATCTCTCTTTTCACATACAACACTTACAGACACAACAAGCATGCACTTATACATTAGTTGATCCTTCACATAAACTTAAAAAGAAGTTTAATTTCAATAGTTTAAGATGCTTTAGGAAAAGCCCCATAGATATTTATCTACATTTTAGACAGCTAAACTCATAAAAAACTTCACCTCTAGTGACCATATGTAGGTTACGTATAGTAGAATTAGCCCAATTACGAGGTGGGGGTTTTGACATTTAATACATCATGTGCAGAAAAACTGAAGCACACAGCTACTTCACAGTTCTGAGTAAGAAATCGTTTGAATATAATGCATGAGACAATTGACAACCCTTTTCTGAAGTTCTCTACTTACTACTTCTCATCTATATTATTTTACCTGGCCTAAATTCAGCCCCAACACCTAGTTTTAAGCCTCCCCCATTATACTCACCTCCTCTGTTCTCAGATTACAGCCTGACAAATACTGTAAGTGTTGATACTGGGTGTATCTAGTGATAAATATTTTTCAATGTCACACATATAATACCACTTTATTTTGAATTTAGTTTTCAGTAATGAACAATTCAGTCACACAACATTAAGCTCATTGTGCATCATTCCCTGCAAAGTTAAAGAAGCCACCCAAATGGACAAGAAACTGCTCCGTTTGTTTTCTCACAGTAACTGTCATAATTAGGGAGATGGACACAGTGCAACTCTACTGAATCCTAAAGCTTTTTATGATACAGTTTGAAACTGAAAGCAACTGAGTTTCACACAATCAAATCACTCAGCCAACAGAATCTTACCTACAGCCCTCTAAATGTCAGGAAAACCTCAGTATCCAAACACTTAACTGAAAGGTTGTTTGAGTTTTGGGGGGGTTTTTTAATAAAAATGGGTGAATCACTTCTGCTTTCATAAGGAAAACCAACAATACACCCACACAAGCATAAAAGCCAAACTCAGATGATGCTTAAGCTTAGGGAAGAATCCAATGCAAGACAGGGTTCTTCCCCTTCCCAGTAGCCATCAGTCTTTACGGGCCTGCCTTGTCCATTCTTGCCTGTTCTACAGACCTACTGTATTTTTGCTGCATATGCCCATTTGAGAAGCACAACTTTAGTGAGCATGTGCTGAGCATATGGGCAATGTAATTCCCTGCTCATTCCCGCATTACTTAAAAGAAGCAGCCTGCTCCCTTCCCAGTCACAAAACCTGCTGCCTGCTTCTTCCGAAGGGCCATACTCCCAATTTGTTATGTTGCAAAGCCTGGAGCTGTGAGAAAGGAGGACAGATGAAATGTCAGTGCCACCGCCAGAATAATTCTTCAGGAAATTCACTTTCAAGAGCTCAACTGAAAAGAGAACAAATAAGAAGAGGCCAAGAACTGGCTTAACTGAACTACCAAGCAACACAGACCAGACCATTGGCTGGGCAGCCTAACATGAGCAAAAGGGCAGAAGAGAACAATTTTCCCTGCATATCAGTTCCAGCAACATACTCAACACAGCAATCCCATATGCTCTATAGCACGTTCTATTAAAAAATGAAACCATTGCAAACGCTTAAGTCCTTGCTGCTACTGTCCTCCCTAAACACTAAATCATATCCTCTCCCTCATCCTAAGAGGGCCAAACAGAATTAAGAACTATTCTGCTGCCATAATGTAATAAATAGCATTCAAAAGGGCTTGTAGGGCTATTTCTGCCCTAGAACATCTAGCAGATTCCAATCTAACAGTGAGATCACTCCTTACAAGGCACTGTATACACACCCACACACAAGTACATAAATCCTCCACTCTCTATACAAAGAAATATATGCACGTGAATACACCCCACACGCCTTCCTCAATCATTTGAAGAAAAATGCAAGTCCCCAAGGGCCTTCTAATGCTCTCACATCCCCAAACTAGCTTTCTGCATAACTTTTCATTGCTCCTG
Organism: Psittacus erithacus; assembly: GCA_009867235.2. NCBI lineage: Eukaryota > Metazoa > Chordata > Aves > Psittaciformes > Psittacidae > Psittacus > Psittacus erithacus. The sequence goes on along the minus strand of WYDI02018994.1, from coordinate 46,705 downwards.
ATGAGAAATTAAGAGAGCAATGGCATGATTTTTCTTTCTGATGTTAGAATCTCCACTGTCCATTTCAGAGCAGCCAAGAATGGAATTAGCATGAATCACCACCCTTAGGTGGTACATTGCCATTTTCATACATTCTGTGAACAGCAAATAGTAGTTTTCTAAATCCATTCCAAGAAGTTACTTTCAGATATAAAAGGAGCTGCAAAGTAACTCAGGATTAAAAAAAGAATGCTTTGAAATTCAAACTAAAACACAAAAGAATTTCACGTATAAAGATACACTCAACTAAATTTAGACAAAAGGACTTGTTAGACAACAATACACAACAGGTCCAGCATTCACTGCACAAAATTTGTTATAGTATCTAACAGCATCTCACTTGAGCATCCTTTTCAAGCCTTAGCACCATAAATGAAAACAACCTCTTTTATCACCAAACAACTAGAGTCATGTCTTAGCCCTGCAGGAATCCCAGGTATTTAAATGCGCGTAATTACTCCTGTGAGATAAGCATAAAGCCTTACCTATTCTGTATTAACAAGACACATAAAATTGCTTTGTGAAGAAAATGTGCAAGAAAACAAGGTAGCAACAGATTATTACTGCAGGGAATGCCACGATATCAGTTTATCCTCCTATGTCACACAAGCTTACACCAGCTTGCAAGTTACATACTTAAGAAAGGACAATTTCTCTATTTCTCCATACAAAGATTATGCCAAGGTGGAACCCAGAACTGCTTGGCGAGAGGTGCCTGCAAATGCAAAGGCGAATTAACAGTTTCATATTCAGTTGCAGAAAAAAACTGCTCTTACCCTTCACCTAATACTTACTGTTGGCTCCCACATCCTCAGCTACTCCAGAACCTCTCATTCTCAGGTATGTGAATCCCAGTATCAGAAAGAACAAGCATGCAGCAGTTAAGAGGAACATGGACAGGTAATGTGCACTGAAGCCTCCAGTGGTGGATACCTCCTCTCTTTTAAACTGCTGGAGAAGCTCCTCCTCGGGCTCTGAGAGATTCTTCTTGTAGGTGTTTTTCAGGTAGGTATGATTTGAACCCGTATGATTGGAGTGGTTGAGTCTAAGGGAGGAGGTGGTTCCACCCGGGGGAAGGCTATTAGTAGCTGAATAGATCCTGGATTCAACATTATAGCTACCACCAGCACCACTGAGAACGTGATTATTGGTCACTTTCCTAACGGTGCCTGGAGGGTCACTGATTTCACTGCTGTCCACATCCGTGAGCGGCGGTGGAAGCAACAACACTGTAGGGGATTTCTTAGATAGGCCAACGCGGTATCTGGGGCTGGGAGGACTAGAGTCCAGATTTTCACATCCTCCTCCTCCCCCCGACGCCGCCGCCGCCGCCTCCTCCTCTTTTCTGCCCCTGTCTAGACTCCCGGCAGCAGCCGCCTCCGCCGCCCTGTCATTCGTTACGACTACACCAGTACCACAGCCCCCGCCAGCCCTTTCTTGGCCCGTCTCCATCACGCCAGCGCCGGCTGCAGCGCATTTGCTTGTTATGAATGGAGCAGGAGGCTTGCTGAGGATCCGTCTGGGCCGGCGAACTGCAGGTTCCTCCTTCGGTACCTGCTGCTTGTTCCTCGCCCCCGCCGCCACCTCCTCCTCCTCTGAGTCGGAGTACTTGTCCCTGCTGCCGCCGTAGGTGGGGAGCCGGTTGCCGTTCACGGTCCGGTTCTTCCACCGCTGCTTCTCGCTCCCTTCCTCCTCCTCTTCGTCGTCTTCCTCCTCTTCTTCCTCGCCGTCCCCGGGCTCCCTTACACCCTGAGCCGCCGCAGGCCTCCTGGCCGCTGCCCCCCACCAGGCGCTGGGCTTCCGCCTGGTCGTCTCCTCCGAGGGAGAGCTGTTACTCACGCCGCAGGCGCCGTGGGGGGCGGCGGGCCTCAGGCCGCGGAAAAGGGGCGAAGCCCGCTCCCTCCTGCTGCCGCCGCCGGCGCCGGCCTGGCTCCGGGGACTGGTTTCCACATCCGACTCGTCCGAGCTGAAGCCCAGCAGCACTTTGCCGCCCCCGGCAGGGGGTGCTGCGCGGCTCCGGCCGCTCCCGGCGCCGGCCCCGGGGAGGTACGGGCGCTCTGACACCGCCAGCCGCGCGCCCGCTCGCCCGGCGCCACCGCCGCCACCCGGCGCCGCTCCGGCCCCCGTATTATTGTTGTTGCTGTTCCGGGTCTTGTTGGCACCGCTGCGGGCCCCCGCACGCTCATCCTCGCGCAGCTTCTTCAGCTTCTTCAGGTACACGGGCCGGGTGCTTTCGGTGACCGGCCCCGGGGAGAAGCCGAAGCGCCTTAGCTCCGAGAAGAGCTCCTCGTCCGTGAGCTGCGCGGCCGTCGCCATTTTCCTCTCCCCCGCCGCCGCGGCGTTTCCTACCCACGCGCCGCGCCGCGCTCCCCGCCGGAACTGACGCGTGCGCACTCGGCTGTGGCCTAGACCTGCCTGTCCCCCCGCGGCGCCGCCCGCCGGGGACGGGGCCAGACGGGCGGGGGGCGGAGAGGCGGGGCCGCGCGGCGCCGCCGGGGCCTCCCCCGCCTCCCCCGCGCCGCCAGCCGCCCCTGGCGGAGAGGCGGCCCGCCCGCTCGTCGCGCGGGGCGCGGCGCTGTGACGGCGCGGGCCCGGGGGGTGGCTGAGGCGGGGATGGCGGTCGGCAGCGGCGGGGACGCTCCTCACGAGAAGCGGGGACCAACGGCGTTGCCGGCGTTGTTCGGGAGGTCGCGGGTTGCACAGCCCCGGCGGGCCGAGGGCCGCCGGGCTCGGGGCTGCTGGAGCGAGGGGCGGCTTGTGTTGTGGGCAGTGGGCTTTCTAACTGGAAGGGTGGATCCGGGCAGGAACGCGCTGTTCTGTGATCGGCTTTAAATAGACTTTGAAAAGAGAGCGCCGGCTGAGGGTTGTGAGGCGTTGGGAGAGGTTGCCCCATCCCTGGAAGTGTTCAATGCCAGGCTGGACAGGGGTTTGAGTAACCTGATCTAGTGGATGGTGCCCCTGCCCGTGCTCCAGGCGGTGTGCTCGTTTCCCACAGTGCACTGAGTCAACTTGCCTCTTTCTTAAGTCCGACATCGGGACATCACGGCTGTGAGGAGACAGATGAAGTGTAATGGCACGAATGCTGAAGGAGGCTGCATCCTCACTGCCAAAGGCTGAGCACCGCCCACATTAAGTCTGCAATTGTCTGGCCATATTTTGCTCATTTCTTTGGGAAGATACTTTCACATACATACAGTTGAAACTATCCATCTGAGTGTGTACAGAACTTGTGTGCTTGTCAAAATGATTGTCATACTGACATTTCTCAGAGTGTGAGGCCTTTCTGGATTGCCCCTTTGGCCACAGAACCTCGTGGAGGCTTCAAAGGCCCCTTCTGACCTATGTGTCTTTATCCGCCCTGAATGACAAAAGCCTGGGTTTACTTCCGCATCCTTCCTGCGTCAGATGCAGCCAGCCAGGTTTCCAGTTTGAGCTAACTCAGACTGGCCTTACAACTCCACGTGCAGGAGTGGTCCAGAAACAAGATCCAACTGCAGGAGCAGTTGTGCATTCCCCCTCACAGTCTGCAGCAGCAAGGACATAGTGGTGTGCTCTGCTAATGTCAAAACTGAAGTTGCTAATCTTGGTAGTTGGAGAACATTTGCAGAGCAGAAGTTAAAGTAGCTGTGAGACAGCTATGTGCTGAAGATCAAGCCAAGTCTGTAGTGCTACAAGAGTGGCTTGAAGCCATCTTTCATGACAATGGTGGTGATGATGATGATGAGTAGTGATGATTAACTCCTCCACCTCACCCTCAGTTTCTGACCAGCCGCATCTGGGAATGCAGAACCCATCCTATTGTTCAGCTAAACCTCCTGTAAAACAACTTTTCTGAGGCTAAGAAGCACTAGATAAGGGGTTGTGTCACTGGTGCACTGGATATGACACCAGTGTACACAACCTCCTCCTCGTTTCCCTGGCAGAGGAGCCATTTCACGCACAGCAGTATTGTGCACTGGAGCAATGCATGGAACCCCATCTGCAAGGAAGATTACACTCAATATGAACTCCATTGCACATTAAACCACTAACATAAATGGACCTGCTGTGATCTATCTCGCAACCTGTAGTAGCTGATTGATATCCCAAATGCTGTGAGAAATGCCTCTAATATTCAATTCCTCCTTCTCAGAAGCAGCCCACAATTTCCACCAGCTGTCTGGGATACGTGTATGATCGTGCTTACCTCCAGCTGCCTGTGGCACTGGCCAAACAAACAGCAGTAGGTCCCAGGCCAGATACCATTCTGACAGGCACGCTTCTATCTAGTGACTGCTTGGGGACTTGCCTCCTCATGGAACAATGCGTGTTGTCCTGCAAGAGGTGAAGATTGTGCCATTGATTTGATGAGTCTATGATATTATCGATGCAGCTCTTTTATTCTGCCTCTTTATTACAGCCAGAGCACGAGTTTATAAAACCATTTACTTAGCAGCAGAAGGGCAGTGAATATGAGAATTGTTAACAACTGAATCATCTGCAAAACTATAGCATGTAAATACACAAAACAGCTGACTGAAAAGTCTGCATATTCTAAGTCATGCTTTAAAATCTGTGTGCCACAATATTTTGAAAAGTTTCAAAAATATGTCTTCTGGTTGATACGGAAGTAAGGATACTTCTACTACCAATGCAAAATCCCCACATTTCTTTAACAGTATTCATTGATGTCAATGACAACAATGCCTTATTAGCATCAATACCTACAGGTAGTGAATTTTTAAGTAGATACAGAATGTAGATAGTGTTTTAAAGGTAAATGTCAACTGCAGGGAGTGTGGAGCCTGTTCTTCATTTGGTAAAAAAAATGATGGTTGTTTCTAAATAAGACATTTTGGTTTATGTTTTTCCTCTCATCCTTAAAGGAGTGGTGTTCTCAGGAAACTGCCAGTTCTTCCATTGGGTGAAAAGGTGTTCTTCTGGAAGTTAGCAGCTGTCCTTCTGTTGACCTTGTTGGACTGGAATTTGAAGTTGTACCTTAATACCTCTTTTACCTTTCCTTTCTGATTACAAGATTGTTTGATGTGTATGCATTCTTGCAAGTTCTTAGAATCTATGAATGACAGTTGCCTTTCTAGGGTTAGCAAGGGAAGACTTACTGCAACTTCCTCTAGCAATAATGCAACCCAGTCTCTATACAACTCACTGTTGCATACCTGGAGCATTAAGAAATCATGAGTCACATCTACAAGAAATACAATCCTCTTGTGATACTTGCAATATTGTAAATCATAGAATACTTTGGGTTGGAAATGCTGGTGTCTTTCTATTTACCTTTTGATTTTTGAGCCTTAAGCTATGCTGAAATCACATTCACATTCACAGGAATGTGATGTTAGTGAATGTAAATGTTAGTGAAGAATAGGAATGGGCTTTTCCTTATTTTTTTAATAGGAGTGGAGATGGTTACACGGTCACAGAACTCACACAGGCACTAGTACAGTTACTCTTAGGACAGTAGGCACAGGAAGAAATCACTCCTTCCTATGAAAACAGACAGTATTCATCTGTTTTTAAACATATTTAGTCTGGTTTATACAGTTGTTTTATGAATGAAATAACATGACATAAGTTTTTGCTTACAAAACTGAATGGGCTTTTTCACTAAGAAAACTATTTTTTAAATATTACAGTTGCTGCCACCATGCTAGTTCTGTGTGAACACTCACTTGCACATCCCTCTTTTCAGTTCTTGTTTCGACTCCTTACAACTTCCATGCAAGTTTTTGTAATGGGAGTGAATTGTTTATGTACTAAGCATGCTGTTCTGTGTATCTTGCCGATAAATCTTTTGCTGATAGGCTTTTCTTTCCTGAGGGCATCCTATTAATGTTCAAAAGGCTTCTGCTGTCTCTTGCCTTTGTATTGCCACGGATTTATGGCTAAGATGTGGGCACTTCCCATGTGGTCCCATGTGGTTCTGGGCTGCTTGCATATTGCAACAGTGTGAGCACATTGTGCTAGACACCTTGCATCCTGCAAAGAGACCATGTGTTTCCAGATTACCGTTCTTAGCCAAGCATCCCATAGTAGTTCCAGAAAGTGTGTGATGACCTGCTATGACTGCAGTTTTTGTTACTAAAAGTGAACCATCCTAGGGCATAAATCTGAGACATCATAAGGCAACAGAATACTCTATTGCAGTTAATAATTTGCCTTTTATATAACTACTGATCCATAGAATAACGTGTTCTCAATTGGGTGTTCATCCCTGAACAGGTTGTGTAACTCCTGGCTCACTTTATTATGTCTGTATTCCTGGGCATTGGTCATTTTGGTGGGACTGTTGGAGGCATGTTGCTGACCCTGTATGTTGAAACAAAAATCCACAAACAGAACTCCAAATCCTTAAGAGTGGCTTAAAAAACTGTTTTTATTTAAAAAGGACAGTTTACATACAAGCTTTTCACTAGAATTTGCTTTATGTATTCACTTCTTTTCTCAGGAACCAGGAGGGCTAGATATATTTATTTTAAAACCTGAACCCAAGCTGTCATAATCCTTTAGATGCAGCCCAGCACACAGTTGACTTTCTGGGCTTCAAGCGCACACTGTTGGCTCATGTTGAGCTTCTTAACAACCAACACTCCCAACAAGAAGAGCTATCATTCATGCAACATTAAAAATTAAGTTTTCATTTTACTTTTTCATGTGAGGCCGTGTAATGCATTTCTTGTGCCACAAAGCTCTAATTTCAGTTTATTCAATGAATAAGCAAAGTATAAATACATACAATAGACAAAAATAATCAAACCAAAGAAGTTCAGAATGGGCCCACCATTCTGCTTTCTTTGCATGTCATCAGACTACTGCAAAGCACTAAATTCAGTGTGTTGCAGACAATTATTGGTATTACTATCTGTGCCTGTTTAGCACTTGGAGATCTGAACCATTTTCATCGCTGTCTTGTACCTGGCACTATGCAAACACAAGAGAACATATTCGCTGTTTCTTGAATACACACTTTCCTCCATCACCTCCCACCTGAGCTGCAAGCAAGATACATAAGCAGGAATTTAGCAGCTGTTAGAAAATCTCATGTTCTAGGAAAATCACTTTTGCTTCTCAGCAGCACACACTGCTACAAGCACCTCAGTCTGTCTTGCTCCTCGCTTCTTGCTAAGTATTGAAGCATTCCTTTTATTCCTAGTGCTCAGTAGTGTGGACCTGTCATATTTAGATTTTCTTAAGCTGTGTTATTTCCAGTCAATAACTCCATTTATATAGAAAGTTTCTCCCATAAAGGAAGAACTGCGATAAGAACTACTTCCAGACAGTGGGAACAAAGTCCCACTGGCCATAAGGACTACCATTTCCTAGTCAAAGTACATGCTTCATTTCTAGAGCTTTGTATTCTGTCAGAAAAATCAAGTACATTTAAGGATTGTTAACAACTGGGTTTTGGTCTGCAGGTAGTTTATCCACATCTCCATTTAAAAGCAGCCTGGTCTTTCCTAAACCAGAGCTTCTGTGTCACACATCATGGGAGTCTCTAGCATGCATCACACGCACCAGTAGTTTGACAGATGTAGATGTCATCATTGCACTCAGTTGTCCTGTGTGAGGGTTATGCACTGGAAGTTTTTCTTTGCTGCTTAGCTGTCCTTCCCAAACTATGCTGCTAATGGCTTCTGCCCCATTGTTTCAGTTTTACTCTGTGGCATAAGACAGTGAGCCTGACAGTGCACCACTGTTATCCTTCAAAGGTGCTGAATTCAGTATACCTGGTCACTCAGCAGGAAACACGGGCAATGCACTGGCAGAGAGGACCAGATTTCACCATTTTGAAAGGTATGTAAGGCATCTGCCTCCAGCTCAGGAAAAGGTATACACATTCTCCCTTTACTACTACTATTAGGTTGACCCAAATGTAAGCAAAATAAAGTGTTCTTCAGAGGAGGGCTAATTTGTCAACACTGCTAAGCATCTTGATTGGAAAATGGAAGTAGGGGTGCCAAGAAACTGATTCCCTGGCCCCACAATAATGCCAGCCAGTTGCTGGGCTTTTGTTCTTAATTCTGTATGATCATCACAGGCCAGAGGTCTGCCTCTCTTTTTCTATGTCAGACTTCATACGAAGGCTGGATCCTTCAAGTCCAAGGTATACCATGTAGCATCCTGTCCAAAGGTGCTTTTTAATTTCTCAGACCAGAGACACATCTGACAAGCTACTCTTGGTTATTGTACCTGACCTGAAAAAAGATGGGCTTCACCTTGCTGAACTTGAATTAGAACTGCAGTCCTTTTACTGTAAACTGTTGGACCAGCTCCAATACCACTTCTGGGAAATCCTCACAGCTGCAAAACCCTGATCCTCTCCCTGAATAGCCAGACAAGAGCAATGCTTTCTGCCAGCTTTCCAGCTTACATCTCCGTGGTTGGCTACAGTGGAACACTTACCTTCTCTGGTGGAAAAGCAGCATAAAAACATAGAAATAAAACAGGGAGACACAGTAGAAATAGGAGAAAGAGTATCAGAAAGAAGTAAGAAAGGTAAAGGGAATTCAAGAAAGCAGAGGGAACAGTGGGAAGCAGTAACAGCAAAACACACAACAAATTAAAAGCAAAATACTGAAATGACTGCTTTGCACCACATGAGGCTTTTTAGGACAGTGCAGAGGTGTCCTTACAAGGAATCCTAGAGGAAATGTTTGGAGGAGCTCCATGTGCATGTGGGAGGAGGTAGGGTGGGGGAAAGAAGGTGTTTGCTGTATTCATCCATGCTGCATAGGGAGCATCAGGTGGAGGATTGAACTCTCCTCTCATCCACACCATGCTGTTGTCTGGAGGGCAAATAGTTGTGCTCCAGATGTCTATGGAAAACAAAAATAGCATTTGCAAAACTGAAGAACTGGGGGCCCATAGCACACAGGTGATGTACCCTCTGAACAACAGAAGAGAGACTCTAAACCACCACTTTATCTTGTATGGACGCAGGTTTCCCCTGGCTAAAATTAGTCCTTGGAAAACTTTCTGGGAAAAATAAACATAGCAGGAAAAATAAAATGTTTGTGTACTGAACAGAAGAAAAAAAAAATCTGCTCTGCAAAGAACCTATGAGAAAGAAGGAACCATCAACATATATATGGCCAATGTACTAGTGGACGGTTTTCAGTCATTTATGATCTTAAAAAAAAGCTGAAGTTAAACATGCACTTCAGTGTAAAGGATCCAGATGACTCACCTAGGGTCATAAAGAAGACTGTGTCAGAGCTGTAAACTGAGTTAATGCCATGAGGGCACCACGCAGGAAATGAAGAGACTTGTTCTTTTGCTCTTGGCTCTGCCACTGACTTGCTGTGTGGCAAATCACTTCCTCTTCAGCTGACTCAGTTTGTCCCATAGGCAAATGGAAATAATGATTCATCTTTGTAGAAGTCCTGTAAGAATGAAGACGGAAAATGTTATAGAAGAGCTAAGTAGGAATTCCATTCAGTGCTCTCCCCAGCCCATTCTTTGTCCTCATCTTGTTGGGTTTTTTTGCAAAATGATGTCTTTGTTGCTGTGAATGGTATTTTAGTAGAGGTGATAAAGGTGCAAATTATATAGCAGAAGCATACTAATGAATTAAATGCAGGATGATTTCTATTATGTGCTGTAAGCAAACAGACGATGTACTGAAAGAAACTTATCTGTGTTGCAGAGTCACTCAGGCAAAAACTGAAATGCCATTTCGCTAATCAATCTGGAGGAAAAAGCAGTATGTGACTAATTTAACATGTTGTCATAATATAAGCAGAAACAAGTTGACCAGGTATTATTAGATCCTTAGAGGTGTGCTGAAACAGGCACAGATATAAGAACTGAATGAGAACATGTTAGATCATAAGAGGAAGGTTATAATTTTAAAGTCAACAGCCTTGTTTACAGCAGAAACAAGAAAACATACCGCAGCTGAGGCAGGGCACTGTTAAGAAGACAAGAAGGACTTACAGGCCTTACTTTGTGGGTTCATACCCAGAGAAACTGAATTAACCCTGCTGCAAGCTTCAGGAAGTAAAATGGGGAACATAGGCAGATCCAACTTTTCAAATGAGCCTTTTGTAACGTATTCCTTATCTTTTACATGTCTAAACATACATAAGACCGGTTTTTACAAATGTTAATCATTCACAAATCTAAAAATAATTGGAAAACTATCTAGAAAAGTATAGGAAGGAAACTTTTCCAGCTAAGGTCTATAATAGCTATTATTAATTATTTGAATGAAAGTTTTCAATATTGTACATGCACATTTGCAACCTAGTGTACACCTGGTATTTGTTATAAACATACAGAAATCTGCTGACAGCTGGCTGTATCTTATATTGATCGAGATGGTATCTTCAAATTAATGCTTAAATCTACATTTTACGTATGCAACTGAATGTACATAATTTATAAATGATATTTCATTTTATTTATAAAATGTTATAAACCATTTGGTATTAAGAATATTGTTCAATCTCAGTAAAATCAATATCCAATAGCCTTAAACGTAATTTTATTTTTGCTCTTACCCAAGCAAATTTTCCATGCTCCTTCTTTCTAAGCTCAAGGACAGCTCCATGCCCATTTCTAGATACATTCGGGCCTATTTTTATTGCCTGAAAGAATATAAATATATGTATGAAGCTGAATTGTTCCATGAAAACAGTAGTTGCTTCAATTGCTTCCATATATTTTGCATGATGCTATGACATTTATTTTATATCACTGCCTTGTGTTTGGTTTTAGCTTTCTTTTATAACATATCATTGCTTTCCATGGCTTTTTTACTACCTCTCTTGAGCATTTCCTATTTAAATTATCATTTACTGAAGCCATGCTTTAGGACCTGTTACTCCTTGCTGCTTCTCCTGGGAAACATTTTACTATGCACAGTTCAGCACTTTTTATATCATTTTACATCATTCATATTGACATCATATTGGCTGTACAAGTTTCCCTCGTTCATTCTAGTAACTGTGGAAGTCTGGGCCCTTTTAAATCTATCTGCAGTTGTTATTAGGATTTTCTGAAGAACTCATGCCAAAAAAAGTTGTAGATAATGTATACATTTTAACGTTTTCATTGTCTATCTGTTGCTCTCAGAAACCATGTTTTGCTTTCAACTTTTCCATAATTTCACATTATTTCTTCTGCTTTTGACATCTGGTAATGCTGTAGTGCTGTGACTTATGTAATGAATGGATTGCTGAGGACACATACAAATTTCAGATACTCCATCACTCATTTCACTGCATCTCTTCCTTCTATGGGTTTCTGTATTGGATTTATTTATCTTAACATACACGCTCTGCTTTGCCTGTTCGGTACTCACTGTGGGGTGCTCATTACTACATAAACTATGTGATTCAAGTCGATGCTGTATGTAAAGGAGAATATTAACCTCTTAACAAACACGCTATGAGGTTGCTGTCCTCACTGTGCTTCAGGTGCTGCTTGTGTAGTTTGGAACCAAAAAGGTTCTTGCTTGTTCTATAAAATCTACAACTTGCATAAAAATATTTCTGGGTCCTGACTATTGAGCCAATATCTATCTCCAGGAATTAATATGACGGAAAGAAACCCCAGTGTTGAGCTCTCTAAGCAGTATAGTCCATTTTTATGTCAGTCAGGTACCCACTGTCACTACCTGCCATAGACAATGAACCCAGAAGTCCTCTGGAATGCCTACTGATTTCAGTAAAAAAGCAGCACCAGCCCCTGCTGAGGTTCAGAAGTCTCTTATTTTCTCAGAACACCCTATTTTAATTTGATATTTTTCAGATATGTCATTAAGTAAATATGGAAGATATGCAATTAAATATGCAACTGAAGGGGTTTGTAATTATTGTGTTTAATGCCAGACATGTCACATTCTGTTGCCGTTTGGACCTTTCTGTAGGTTTTGAGTTTGTCAACACCCTGTCCTACATCTGCTACTGCATTTCTTCTCGCAGCATTCTTCCCTGCATGGTAAGGATTAACACCCTTGGCATTCAGTTCCGCAACTCCTTTATCCATCATTACCAAGGGAACTGAAAAACCTTTGCCCTCAGTCCAGATATTTTGATTTTCTGTACCCACTCCCACATGAAATCTTTTAGTGTGCCCCATGCCAAAGCAGTTGAAAGTCAATGAAGACTTTTATTCCCTCATGTGAAATTATGTTTATAAAGTGTAATAAACGTTATCAGTTAGAAAACAAAAAGTGCAACTTAAATGCCAAGGAAACAGAGAAATTAAAACTGTGGTAGAACATGATTTACTAGGGAAGGAACATTCCACAATCACAGAATGTAAGAGGCCCTAATTATAAGGTCTTTATTTTCATGGTATAGTCTTCTGGTGTTTCAGATCACCTCAGTGTGCTAGTGTAGCTCAATATACTTTACTTATTTCTAAATGATGTTATGTTACACAGCTTCCCTTGTATTGCAACACATCATTATACTTTTGCCTACTTCCTGTGTAAGCAGAACTGCTGCATGTCCTATCTTCTGCTAATACATGGATTTCGAATGGAACTTCTACAAAGCACTGCCTTCAGGTTTCCGTTATGTATGTTCCCATCTCTCCGGCTGCAAAAAGGAAAGCAGCAAAACTAAGGAATTGAAGGGGATTTGCTGCAGGGAGAAGGGTATCTATATTTCATTTTCTGCAAAAACATGGCCAACAGGCTGTGCTTTATAAAAACAAGTGATGGGAAAGGAAGAGCTGACAAATGAGCAAATCACCACACTGTCATGCTTCTGACCTAAAATACACACACACGAAATGCAGGGGACAGGTGGTCCCACTCTGAACATGAACCACTCACATTCTGTTGTATCTCCAGATGCTGTGTGGTACAGCAGCACCAGGAGCCCAGGGCTATGCCGCAGCAGCAGCTGTACAGTCATTCCAGAAAGATGGGGGCTTTGAAGATATATAAAGAGACAGAAATTCTGGCCCCGTTAGGTCAATGGCAGTTTTACCACTGCCTTTATTTAGGCTAGGATGGCCTCTTGTGTGCCTGACTCATATCCTATCAAAACTCTGGACTGAATATCAGGATCCCTGCTCTGCCCACCCCTGCTCTTCTGTCTCCTTGCTGGTTCCTGCTTGGGGAAGATTTGAACAGGGAGATGAAGGGGCCATGCTCCCCATTCTTTTAGCACTGTTCGAAGTATTGTGTGGCATTTCATACAACACATCTGGATCCCACTCTGTGTAGTGTACAAAGGCAGCAGGAGAATGCAGTTGAATGCCTGTGCTTCAAAATCACATGATTTTTGCATTATTTTGTTCTCCCATGCAGTTTAATGCCAGAGGGAAATATACGGTCCGATGTGATATTTTCCCCACTTTACAATTCACATATTCTTTACCATATGTGAGGCATTATTTCATACTATGGCATCTATAATCCCTCCCATGTCTATTTTTCCCTGCCACAGGATGGGCAATATACATTTGTCTTTCTGCTCCTAAGGCACTGTCACTCTGATCATCTTCTCAGACATTTGCTGTAGTTTTCCAAGCATTTTCCTAAAATATTTTTATACGCTTTTTTTTTAAATTGTTTTTGTGAGACATTGTAATGATATCTTTAGTTTTAACTTTGATTTTGCAAGCACTCAAAGTTTTCTTCCTGGGCAAGTCACAGCGCATGATCCCATAATCACAGAATTCAAGCTTTTGATCTCCATTGTATGATACATGCATCTAAGGCTTTGTGGGCAGTCACATTCAGCAACAAATCATACAGCTCTCATACATTTCATTCCTTTTCAGTGACCAGTGTTTATCAAATCTGCCCCATTATCTCCTTCTACATGGTAAACCCTCTGAAGCTGATGTTGCAGGTAAGTAATTGTGACAAAAGAGGTTGCTTCATTTGGTGCAACACAAGAATAATTCTGTAAAGGATGAATTTCAGTCAGCTGATTATTCATGTTCTCTGTCATTTAAGGTAGAAACTTAGTTACATCCACGCTTCTTCCCTTCTCCTTCTCCTTCTTCCCTTTTTTGTTTTACTTTGCTGATATCTTCTAGCTTTCTCTCTTAAACCCCACTAAATTCAGTGTTGCTTAGCATAAAACAATGTCCACTAGAGTGGAATACCTCTTCATAATATCTAAGAAGATTTGTCCCAGACACAAGTAACTAAGACTTTCAAAAAAGAGCTAAAAGAAGAGTTAGTTTATGCAGAAATGGGATAATGAACAGTACTAGCAATCTCAGAGAGTACTGAATCTAACACAGACTGGATTATTACAGTTTGCATCTTGTGACTGATTTTCTACCTGAGAAGGCGTAATCTGCAGCTGAAGATCCGCATCCATTTGGGGACATCTAGGGGGAAGTAATCTATTGTATGTAATAATGCGTGAGGACAGACTGTGCTTCTGTCACAGACAGGATGTTTACAGAATGTCTTTTTTTCCTGCTTTGCTTGTAACTGCTTGCGAAAAGATATTGAATACGCTTTGAGACCTATACTTATCTGTCAAAATTAATAGAAAACAACTGATCAGTTCACAGACATTGTGAATATTGTACAGATGACATTTTCATAGGAAGCCAAACTAAAAATGAAACAATGTCCTCAAGAAAAATTAACGGTGTGGCCTTGTGTACTGCACTTCCCAACATAGCTCTGAAAAGAGTGTTGCAGGGGTAACAAACGGCCAGAGAAAGGGAAGAAGAATGACAAGGAACATGGAAGATATGAAGAGAAAGTAAGGATGTGCATGGTAGGGAAGGGACAAGCAGCTGGAATCATAATAATATTTAGAGCACTAAGTAGTGGAGAGCCAAAGGATAAGGGTTTCCTAAGTCTGCAAAATAAGGGAATGCCCATGGAAAATGGCATTAAGCAATTCAAAACTGGGAGATTTCCTCTTCATCCCTAGAATGGTCAGTTAGGCTGGAATTCATTGTGTCTGAGAATAGGCATTGCCTGACACAGCCTGACAGCCCCCAGTGCTGCTCCAAGATGAGACCCTGTGGCAGCCCAGGTCTGTGCTGTAGGCTGGTATCCTGTCACTCCTCCTCCTCCTGCCTGGTTACACTCTGAGCTAGAGCATCCCCTCAGCAAGCTTTGTTCCCAGGAAAGTGAGACAAACAGCTGCCCTTTGTATCACCCCAGAAATCCACCCTGGTAAGCAGAATGACACAATGGAACAGGATTTCTGCTGCTCCTGCAGAAGAACCAGTGTGGAACACTAGATCCTGGACCACCCGCCTGAGCTAAGGCTGCCATTATTGAGTAATGTTATGTTCCATCCTCTCTCAGACAGCACAGGACAAAATACCAGGGTGAAGCAGTAATGCTCTTCTCATTTGCTAAAAAGTACTCCAGAAGTTTCATAAATGCAAGCAATAAAGGGAAACTCATAGAAATAGTTTTATATATACATATTTCAATATAAAGTTTTCCTTTTAATTATTTCTGAGAATATTTCACAACTAAATGCTTCAATGAAATTTGGATACATTGATTTAATTTTTAAAGTCCAGATGCTAATCTTATAAACAGGAAAGGTATGATGAATGTTGTTAATACTAAACTAATGTAACTATTTAATTTAGTATGTTTTTCAATGTTTTAAGAACATATAATTTTCATTGTATATTTGTATTTTTCAATGAAAAATGAGATTTGAGAAAACTGGAGCAATTAAAAATATACTTGCATGGAAGTTATTTATAAAAATGCAATAAAACACACAAAAAAGGGTCTACTTTTCTTTGTTTAAAATTACATTGTTCTGATAGCTTTGAAATGAGTATTCGTATCTCTCAGTCAAGCACAAAATCAGTTTCAGAAATGGAACTTGCAACTTGAAGCAAAGTTAGAAGTCATGTCACCAGGAGAAAGGGCTGGGAACTGATGCCTTCAGGCTAATAGCAATGCTCAGTTTTGGGATTAATTGATAAAATAGTTAGCCTGCACTGTTTCTTTAAAAAAGGAAATCATTTCACTTTACATTTACTACTATCTATTATAATAATGAGAATTACAATAAAATGAATTAAAGCAGTGCAATTTGCTGCTGCAGTTCGAAGGAAGTTGGGTCTGTTTTTTTAAAGTTGAGAATGACACACAGGTTATAAAAAACCCCAACATTTCAAACATTGCAAATTCAATGATTCAAAAACTTTTAAACCTCCTACTTCATTGTCTCCAAACTCTTAGTCATCTGGCCTTCACCTTCCCTGCTATATCCTTTTCAGAGACAGAGCTATACATTTTTGCACCACCTCTGGCATAACCTACCTGGATTCTGGGATTCTGCAGACAAGACCGAAGGTCTGGGGTCAGGCACCCTGAAATGAAGAACAAAAACCTGTGACCAACTGGGAAAAAGAATGAAGTAACTTGCCTGTTGCCCCATAGGAACGTGACAGAAACAAGGACAAGGACATCTCTCTCTGACTTCTTTAGCGATGTGATCATTTTTACTTCTGCAAACTCCTGTCTCATTTGCTATACACTTGTTAACTTCAGCAACAAAGGGGCAATGCCTCTAAAACTAACTGTCTTCTTCAGTATCATGCCTGGTTCAAAGCCAAACTAATTCCATGCTCTCCAATGGATAAGCCAGGAATATTGTAAAAAAGAAACAAGACAGACAATGTCATAAGTGATATAAGGTAGGAGACCTCTCCTGCCTCTAGAGTGTGTGGTGTTACAACCTTTAAAGTGTTGCTTTAATATAATTTTTAATACTATGATATAGACTATGTTCTAAAATAAATAATGGGAATGCTATATTCAGAATAATTAAGGTGGTGTTTTTGGTTTCCCATTTTAAATTTCAGAAACTTCAACATATTCCAATTCTAGCAAAATTAATTTTTCTAATAAAACCAGTTTTATGATTTATTTTTTTTCCTCTTACAGCTCTTAATGCCAATTCTTTTGGCCTAACCGGCAAGAATTTGAGGGGGTCTAATTCCCAATGAATAAACTGTCTCTGCTGAAACTGGCAGAAATTTCATGATTCACTTCAGTGAATAAACCCGGTGAAGACTGAGCACTTACAAAAATCCTGCTGCAATTTGGCATCTTCTTCTTTATTTAAACCGTGCAGGGGTTAGTTATTATCTACCAATGTACCACAAAGAAACACATACATAAAATATATATTTACTGTTTCTCTACGCCTGAGGTGAAGCAGCATGTATAACCTTTGGGATTAAAATTATCACCTCAGGCCATATTTATACACCCATTACAGTTATTATTTATGCCTTTTTCTCCCTCTTTTTATATTGCTCATAACTGGTGATCAAAGGGGATCAGGGACGGACTTCCACATCCCTCCCTAGATAGATCATCATTCAAACCATCCATTCATTAATTAATTCCATGCCTGTCATCAGAGGGATGCTGTCAGTTGCAACATATGACAAAGCAGGCCGCAAAAGCGCTATACACACATTCCTATGAAAGTTAGTGGATCTTGAAGCCACATTCACAATGAAGTTCTGTTTTCATTTATGTTTTCTATTTCCTTAAACAAAGAACCACAAAATGTTCTAATCCACTATTATAATCCACTCTCCATAGTGCTCTTGACTCACTTAAAAAGTGATTATTATTCCCTGAAATATGTCATGTAAGTTAGGAGAAAGAAGCATTTCAAGGGATCAAGAAGTGCTTTTGCCTAGATCTTCACATGAAATGCAAGTGGGCAATATAAACACAAGCTTTGTGAACACATCCTCAATGAATCTGATGGTAGTACAATACTATAGTGGACAGAAGCTGTGAGGAATGGGCACTGTGGTAGAGCAGGCCAGCCTCAGCACTAACAGAGGGTTCACCCAAGCCTTGGTAGATGTGTTTGAGGAAGAGTTGCCTAGTGTGCAACAGGTATAGAGGTGTTTATGGCCTGGGATAGTCTGTAGATGCAAATACATATCCACTGAACAGTATTTCAGTCACTGCTTACTACTTATTTCTGCAGAAGGTAAGCTGATTGCTACTTTGTGCTTTGACTTGTTTTACTCAGGATTGTTTGTATTGTACCATTGCAGTTTCAGAAATGATGCCCCAAGGTTATTACTTAGCAATTAAATTGTCTTCCTTTGCTAGATCTTTAGAAAGCCCCTTTAAATGATAAGTAACAATGTGAATAATTGTATTAGTAGTTACAAAATTCTTACCTATATCAAGGTCCCATTTTAACCTCTAAAAGCTTTATAGTTCAGATATTATTTTTCTGCACTGTATTTTGCTTTAGTCTCAAACTTAAAATTGCTTGTAGAAACTCTACCTGGAATACTGTGTCCAGCTCTGGGGCCCCCAACACAGGAGGGACATGGGCCTGTTGAAGCAAGTCCAGTGGAGGCCACGAAGATGATCAAAGGGCTGGAACACCTCTCCTATGAGGACCCCCCGCTGCAGGGAGCATCTCCCCGCCATCTCCCCGCATCCTCTCTCTCAGGCCTCGGGGCCTGCAGGGAGCGGGTGCGGCCGGCAGAGGGCGGCATCGCACCGGCAGTCTGGCGGTGTCCTCCGGGCCCGGCCGCGGCGGGGGGGCCGTGGCAGCGGAGCGGGCAGGGAGAGGTGACACGCTTCGAGTGACAGAGCGGAGATTTGATGGGATGTGGGGAAGAGGTTCCTCACTGTGAGGGCAGTGAGGCACCGGAACAGGTTACCCAGGGAAGCTGTGGCTGCCCCATCCCTGGCAGTGTTCAGGGCCAGGTTGGATGGGGTTTTAAGCAGCCGGCTGTAGTGGAAGGTGTTCCTGCCCATGGTAGGGGGCTGGAGCTAGATGATCTTTAAGATCCCTTCCAACACAAACCATTCTGTGTTTCTATGAAAGCACCAGCTAAGTGCTTTCAGCAGGCAGGGAGCATGAATTCACAAGCAACCTCACCCACAGTTACACTTTTAACAGCATATAGTCAGTTAGGGGTAGGCGCAGAGGAGTACACAAAACACATTTTGCACAAAATGAATGATAATTAAAATATAGTAAGCAATCACCCTTATCTGACAAGCATCTGGAGGTGGGGCAGTTCTGTCAGAGCACATGCACTGACTCCAGCTTTTGCAGCCAGAGCTTTTCCGGCTGGGCAAGTTACTGGGGAACCACCAGTGGATTTAGGAGAACTGTGTTCCCACCTGCGTCTGCCTGCAGATGTGCTCCTCAGCTGGGTAAACTTGTGCGAGTCACCCTCTCCCTGTGTGCCAGCTCCCACACATAAAACATGGTGAAGCCAGGAGGAAAAGTGTCTGAAAGTGCTGTGAGGTATGCAGGTGCCTGACATGGCCTTGTGCATGGAAAACAGAGATGCTGGGTTTAATGTTGTGTTTCATGATTACAGGGTGCTTAGGAATGTGTGTCTGGACACGTACACACACAGTATGTGAATGTGTTTCTCTCTCTGGGACATGTGTGTGCTTCTCTGGAAAATGTGACCATAAAATCCTGAGCAGAGATAATGACAGAAATGGGGGAGAAGAGCCCACTCTGGGACAGGAATAGTGAAATGGAATTAGTGAAGTGACCACCGACAGTGGCAGAGGATTTCTCAGGAGAAGATGAGGAAAAGCTCTCTGTAGAGTGCGTCAGTGGGAGGGTGGTTATTTTACTTCTTGAACCATAAAACTTTTGCTTAACAAACCACCATTCCCAGTCTGGCTGTGCTCTTTGAACACAAAAGTAGGGAAATGATGATGCAGTAGCTTTTAGAATCACAGAATGGTTTGGGTTGGAAAGGACCTTAAAGATCATCTAGTTCCCTGCCTTCATCAGAGACACCTTCTACTAGACCAGGCTACTCCAAGCTCCATTCAGCCTGGCTTTGAATGCTGCCAGGTATGGGGTAGCCACAGCTTCTCTGGGCAGCCTGTGCCAGTGTCTCACCACCCTCATAGTCAAGAATTTGTTCGTAATATCTAATCTAAATCTCTGATTTTTCGGTTTAATTTGAAGCTTTCCCTGTGTGTAAGCTGACGTGGCAAACTCCACTCCAATAGATCTGTCATGGCAACATTTCAGTGTTTTTCAGAGTCCCCACTGTTCTTGAGACCTTTGGACAGAAGTGAGGTGGAAGACTTCTCTCTTCAGCACACTGGCATGTTTACCATGCTGTTCCCTACAGCTGGGAAGAGCAGTGTCCCTCCTGCAAAGCCTGAATTGTTGCTCACCCTGTGGCCTGACCTGATGGTGTGGCTTTGCTGGGTCTCATTGGTAGCTCCCACCCAGCTGCACCCACAGGCCATTTTGGTACTGTTTCTCCAACTCGAACATAAGAAGGACATGGAGCTGCTGGAGTAAGTCCAAAGGAGAGCCACGAAGATAATCAGAGAGCTGTAGTACTGCCATGAAGACTGGCTGAGAGATTTGGTCTTGTTCAGCCTGGAGAAGGGAAGGCTCCAGGGAGATCTTGGAGCAGCCTTACAGTACCTAAAGGGGGCCTACAAGAAATCTGGAGACTTTTTACAAGAGCTTGTAGGAATAGCTTTAAACTGATAGAGAAAAGATTTAGATTAGACAGGAAGGAATGATTTACTATGAGGGCAGTGAGGCATTGGAACAAACTGCCCAGAGAAGCTGTGGCTGCTGCATCCCTGGCAGTGTTCAAGGCCAGGTGGGATGGGGCTTGGAGCAACCTGGTCTAGTGGAAGGTGTCCCTGCGCATAGCGGAGGGGTTAGAACCAGATTGTCTTTAAGACTCTTCCAACCCAAACTATGACTCTATGAACTCAAGCACCACGTCCACCAGGTGGCCTTTACGTACAAACTGAAATCTCTTCATGCAGACATGAGTTTTTTCAATGACGTTTCTGTGGTGGCGCCCCTTGATTGCCAGGGGGGCCAATGGAGCCCCTGAGGGGTGAGCGTTGGGATTGGCACCAGTGGGAAACGCAGCACCTCGTGCCCAGCATGTGCCCGGCGCCGTGAGGAGGAGGTGTGTGCCTGTGTGCCAAGCACCGTGCCCGGCACTCTGCTTTGCCCGGGGGCGGAGGTCTGCGTTCCTCGCTGCCCCAGCGCCGCCCTCCGCCCTCCGCGGCCGAGGAAGGAGCGCGCCCGAGGGTGCCCGCCGGCGCCGAGCCCCGTGCTGCCCGCCCCGTACCCGCCCCGTTCCGCGCCCGCCTCCAGCAGCCGCCGGCGGGGCCGCCCCGCGCCTCAGGGCTCCCAGCGGCAGAGGGCGGCCTCGGCCGGCGCGGCAGCGGCAGGGCAGGGGCAGGCGGCGAGCCCTGGGCTGGCGGTGCGCGGAGCATGGCCCCGGCGGGGCGGCTGTGCGCCGCGCTGCTCTGCGGTGCGCTCAGCCTCTGCAGCCTGCGGGCCGCGACGCGCCAGCCCGACACGCTCTACATGTGGATCGACGCCCAGCAGGCGAGGGTCCTCATCGGTAAGCGGGGCGGCCGAGAGGCGGGCGGGGGCAAAGCCCTGCGGGGCTCGACGGGGCTGCCGCCTATCGCTCCCCTTTGCCTTCCGCAGGCTTCGAAGAGGACATTCTGATCGTGTCCGAGGGGAAGATGGCCCCGTTCACCCACGACTTCAGGAAAGCACAGCAAAGGATGCCCGCCATCCCCGTCAGCATCCACTCCATGAACTTCACCTGGCAGGCGACGGGACGGGTAGGTGCGGACACGGCGAGGGGCAGCTCTTTGAACGCAGGCAGGTGGTTTGGCTTCGGAGGAGCTGAGGACACCCCCCTCCGAGGTGTGCGACCGTGAGGCGCCGCCGTCCTGCCTGACCCCCGTAGGCAACGCTTCAACCCGGGGGGGGACTCCAGCAGCGGACACAGAGTCGGGAGGTCTCGGGGCAGCCGGGAGCGCTGCTGGATCCCCGGGAAAGCGTGTCTGGAGGGTGAAGAGCAGGCGGGAGTGCCGGGTGTGCGCTGGGGTACCGGCCGATGATAAGATGAGAGCAGCGGGCAGTCCCCGAGAGCAAGACATGGGTCATCTTTGCTGTTAATAACACTTCACCTGACAGTAGTTATGTGAATACAGTTTTCCTTCAGCTTTCTGTAGCTTATGGATATGTGCTACAGGTTATTCACAGATCTCTACTTACTAAGTGTGCATGCTTCATTTATAGTTCCGGTAAATAGTGATTCTCTTCTGCAGACTTAATTTTACCAAGTTTAATTGCAAAACCGCATAAATCTGTGTTGAATCCCTTTGGATTCATTTGCCAAAAAGATAAGGGTGCGTGACATATTTTCGGGAAGGAACATATGCACAATTTGACACACTGACAACATATGTTAGATTTGCATAAAGCTGAAACACGTTGGAATATGTTATTGTGGATTCAGGAAAAAGAATCATTTTAAGTTAAAAATTTGGATAAAATTAATTTATCTTTACAATGCTGAATATTGACTTTATACAATAAGGAGCTTAATAAAGATGGAACAATATTTACCTTCAAATAATCAGTGAAAATTGGTCGTATAATTCAGCTAATTGCAGCTGCACAGATTTGG
This sequence comes from Psittacus erithacus, assembly GCA_009867235.2. Lineage (NCBI taxonomy): Eukaryota > Metazoa > Chordata > Aves > Psittaciformes > Psittacidae > Psittacus > Psittacus erithacus. Next base: position 24,259 of record WYDI02018994.1, on the reverse strand, counting down.
TTGTGGTTTTGGTTGTCTGACAGTACTCTAGAGGACTTGCTTGAGGTGTTGTCTGAGGCCCTTGTAATTTTTGCTGTCCTCAGAAAGCCTTTGAGTTTAGGAAACACTTCCCCTCCTCTTCTAGAGAGGGAGAGGAATGTGGAGAGACAAAACTTGCTTACAAAGGCTAAGGGGCTTGCTCAAGGTCTTCATCATTCCAATCCAGCTTTACAGAGAAAACAACTTTGTACGCCAAGGATTGGTGTTTAAATACCTAGAAATAATTAGGATGATTGGAGACTGTATTTCCTGCTCCTTTTCTCTGCCAGCTTCAGTTGCTGTCCATGATAAATCTACCTCTTTTTGGAAAGGAGGATTGAGATGTTAGACTGAACTCTGTCCTTAATCTTTTGTCCATCTTTTTTTGCGCTCCACTGTCCCTCCTTTGCTGCCTACAGGTAGCTCATTGGTAAAAGATGATTTTGACTGATTTCAGAGTGAAGAATCACAGGCTTAAAGACAGCATAGGCAAGTGTTCCCCTTGATGCAGCTTGAAGGATGAAATCCCTTCTGAGAAGCAGCAAAGCTGTTTAATCCATTATTCCTTCTCCTCTTTGCTGAATTAATGAATTCCTGCTAGCAAAACTTATTTAGTAAGTGAAATACCCAAATCTTTAAAGTAACATTATTGCAGAACTCTGTACCTAGAACAGTGTGTCAATTTTCAAGTATTTATGAGTCAAACAAGTGTTAAAATTGAGAGACTCTTTATTTGAAGACCTTATAATCCAAGCCTTCTTACAACTTCTTCTTACAACTTCTTACTGTCTATATGTACAGTCAATGAAAACATTGTCATTCCAGTCTTATGGCTGTGGATATTTAGATACTTAGGCAGGCCTGTAGATGGAAGAGCAGGATTACAGCCAGCAGCCTAAAGTAAGGGAGGAGTTTCAACTGCCTGCTGTTTTTGGAGTTGGGGAAAAAATGAACATCACAGAGAAAATGTCTGCTTTTTGGTATCACAAGCAGCCCTGTCGGTTTTCTCATCCCCCATAGGCATTTGCATAAAGCTGCCTGTTACTCACAGCACTTACTGTCCCTGTGCCACTCAGCACTTTGCATGAAAAGAAGGGGCAGGAAAAGACATGAGTATTTCTTTTGTAGCCCATAGGGCAACAACATCATTGCCCACAGTAGTGTTGCAAAGAGAAGTAGGATAAAAGTTATTTGTGGCAAAAGGACACAGTTTCTGCAGAATTTCCAGTATTTTATGAGAGGAAGAAATGAGTAAATTTTAACAGGGTGTTTTCAGTGTTCTGATTTGCCTTTAAGTGTACATGTGCTCAGAAGTTTCCATTGACACATCCAGGAAAGTACTAAATACTTGCTACCTTTATTCTGGCAGAATACATTTTTTGGGAATTTCTTAAGTCAAGGAAGGGAAAGTAAGAAGGGGAAGGAAGGGAAGAGAGGGGAGAAGGAGAGGAAAGCAAGAAAAGAGGAAAGGGGAGAAGAGAGGCAAAAAAAGGAAGGATGAAAAGAAATGGAAACTAGTACTCTTTAAAAGAAAGGCATTCCAGACATTGAAGTACTAGACTGCTTTGTGTAAAACAACTGTTAACTAGCATACAGTTGCCTCCTGTTTGGTAAAACTGAAATAATTTCTTCCATGAGTCTTTTATGCTTTATAGACCTCTTAACCTTGTATCCCACTTGAGATTTGAAGATGTTTCTCTAGGGCTCCAAGGTTTTAGGGACTATCAATCAGTAGTATATTGCACTGCCTCTAGCAGCAGCTAGACCCTTTCTGGGTACCAGACTTTTCCTGAGTAGGTACTGTCTATGTCACAACATGGTTCCTAACCCTGGTATCAACAAGACAGGGGAGTGAGAGAGTGGCTTGGTGCCAAGCAGCCAGCCAAGGTCAACCCACCACACCTGGGATCTCCAACAGGGTAGGGCTAAGTCTCTCCTGTCATGCCCCTCGCATTGCTGTTTACACCTGTGGAAGGTGGGCATAGCTATCCTGTGGGAAGATTCCATCTACCTGCTCTTGGGATAAATGATGATCCAAGCTGTAGGTGAGTAAATAATCCAAACCAAGGAGTGGCAATGTTTCTCAGCCCTGTACTGCTGCATATATCCATATTTTAGTTCGGAAGTGTCTGTTGAAAGGAACATTTTAAGGACTAGACATGCATTCTGCATAAATCGAAGGGGTAAAAACCCACTGCATTTTGATGTCACTTTTCTAATGCCTTTTGTGCCTTTTTTTTAATGTGGAAAAAATTTTATTTGATAAATAGACAATTAAAGCTATTTTCACTAGAAAACATTAACCAAAGAAAAGCATTAGCTGCTTTTAGTCCTTAGTCACATAGTTGTAATTAACTGTCAGGAATTATTAGAGGAGCCCCAAGATTTAAGGCTCTGAAGGTGCTGAATACCTACTTGTGAATTCAGGATGAGCGAGGGGTTACAAGAAGGCTAGAGTGCTGCAGGACAGGATTGTTCTGGTTTCATGCACTTTGTGTTTTTACCTATGAATTTAAACACAAGATTACAGATGTTATGTTCTCTTTAGAAAAAAAATGTGATCTGGGTAAAGTAGGTAGCTACAAAGATCGCTCCTTGATTTGAAAAGTTAAAAAAGCAGAAAACCAGTGGTAATACATAGCATACAGTATGTATGCCTGTAACCGCTGGAGCTCTCTGGTGTGCTTCTTGCTTTTACTTGGTATGGTTTTTTGCAAAAGGAAGAATAATGACTTCTGGGGGTCTTGTCCTTTGGGGAAGATTGCACTTAAAGACTTCCTAATGAGAGAGGAATAGACCCTATTGTGCTAACTAATGCTGTGCATATTTCACTACATTCATCAGTGGAAGGTACCAAAGACTGAAGTCATAGCATCATCTCTACAGTCTTTAGGAAGTCAGGTATTTGAGCTCCAAATCCACAAAAAAACGGTATGCTTAGTTTTCAGTGGGACTTCTGACAGCAATAAAATTAAAGTTCACATGTGAGTGAGTATTGGTGGAGAGAACCATATACAAAAATCCCCAGTTGATCAGTGCATGGGAAGCAAATGCTCAGTGACAGAGCAGCAGCTGGGTTGATTTAATAGACAGGAGCTGAAAAAGGAAACCAAAAAGCAAGCTGGAATTTTTGTTCTGTTGCCGTCTCTAGTCTGATCCAATCAGTCTGGGCCACAACCTGCTCAGGCTGCTTTCTTCCTTTCAGATTTGGGAGAAGTATCTGGGATCAGATGAATTATAGCTTGCTTCCTACTCCCAAGTGTCATGAGTACCCCATGGTTCCTCTCCTGTTGCACAGTTGAATGCATGCCCCTGATGTGACAGCTGGATACTCAGTCCTGTGCTGGTGCACGAGTGGGATGTTGGCCATGTGACTGAAGGATGCATATATACATATATCTCATGGTGCATGGATATTGCATGTATGTTATGTGCTAAAGTTGTATCCAGCCTTGTGCTGCTGGGTGCATGCCATTGTGTGGTGTGGCAGTGGTGGTTCTGCCCTGTGACAGGAGATGTGCATGTGTGTGAAGTGCTGGGGAAAAGTCTTTGGAGTGCTTCTGGTCACAAGAACACAAGTGCTGGGAGGTAAGGGGACATCTCAGCATGTAGTCCTTGGGGCCCTTGAAAGAGGCAATTGGACCTGTCCCTACGGGAAAGTCTGGGTAACTTCTGACCAAAGAGTTATTGATAACCTTGAGTAAAGCAAAAAGATGCCCACCTCTTAAGAAAAAGGAATATATATCGTAGGTGCATTTTCTAGCATCACTTCTATATTGTGGAGCTTAGAGGAAAGCTCTGTAGTTACAGCTCCTGGATGCTAGTTCCAATCTCAGCAATGTGACCATCAACCCTGAACGGCTTGATTGATTCTCTGGAATTATATTGCTGAGACACAGCCTGACCGTGAAGATAAAACGGAATATCTAGGTATGCCAGGAGAAGTTTTGTTCCATTGCCTAGAAGGATACTACTTGACTACTGATTTTAAGGTGTTATTGATGCAACAGGATGCTCCATTCAAATATCACTATTTCCCTGATAAATGGACAAAAGCCAAAAAACAGTGAATTTCAAAACATGTAATTCTTCAAGGGAAACTTCCCTTCAACGAAACTTCTGAACTTTTTGTAAATATCTTGTTCATACCCAGCAATTACAGTGATGCTTTTCAGCTTAAAAAATGTCTCTCACATACAATTTTGGATTGGGTTTTTTTTTCCCAATAAAAGTATGGCTGTTCTGGAAGTTTGGTCAGGGCAAGTGCATAAACTCGTGCTCTTGGGATTTACAGTAGTGCCTCCACTGTGGTTTCATGTCACCAAACAGAGGAAATAGCTTGTTTTCTGACCTCTGTACCAAAATTTCCACGTGGAATGTGAAGATGTTTACATACTGCGAGCATGATTTTCAGACAGGGGGTTCTCATATCAAGAGCACAGCTCCAAACCTTTAATATTTAGATTCTGCTCAGCTGTGGTATTTTGCATCTCAGTGTTGTAGACATGCCATCAGGGATCAAAGTAATGCTGTAGAGATCCCACTTTCTTAGTAAAGCAGGCATGTGCCAGCCATCTGTTGTATCTGCTGATAGAAAACAGCAGTAAAGTTTCTCAAAGTTTTGCCAAGAAGAAAAAGGGGGGATTTATTGCTCAGCAGAGATGAGTTACAAGGCACCTTGTAGTGTAAGCTACATCTGGTTTCCATAGTAATTTACATGGTATATGTGTAAACTACACAATTATTCTTCTTACACAGCGGTGTAAAGCTGTGCTAAATAAACCATCCTTCAAGATTTTCATTGTTTACCCTTTCTATAAATATTCTAATGCATATTTAACAAAAAAAAAACAACCCCAGAAACTCTAAAGTAATAACATACTTTCACTGCTTTTACAATAGTAGCTGCCTTGTACAACGTAACTGTTGAAAAGCACTGGAACTAAAGGGATGACCCAAGCTTCAGGACGGTATTTGGTGAAAATGTGCAGGTTTCTCTCCCCATGCGACTAACAGTTGTCTGAAATATAAAACCCAGGCTGTGTTGCTTTCCTCTTCTTCATGGAGGTGAAAATGTTTTCTGTCATCATCGCTCCTTTTTCACAGACAGTTTCCAGTGTTCTTAGTGGTCTAAAGTTAATGCCGTTGCAAGTAACACCATGGAGTAAAAAGTAAGAACTAACCATAATGAGAACTAACTGGAAGAGTTTTTAATGTATTTGACTTCTTCCGTTGGTATCACACTTTCCAAAGACCTTTTTTTTGGGTGGCTACAAGTGTGAATGACTTGCTTCTAACTAAGTGAATTACATGCATATAAAACAAATATAAGAAACCGCATTCTTCCTAGGGCATGCACATATGTGAGGAGTATGGTGTGATCCAGAGCTCTGAGAGCAGTGGGATGTGGTAGGTACTTGGATATTGTTGAACAGAATTTTCAGTATTGTATACCTTAGCTCAGAACAATGAGTTCCTGATTCGTATTTTTAAAGCTTTGAAGAAAGTGCATCTCAAAACCTTTTTTGTTTTGCCTTCCTGTGGCTTTACACTTGGCTTGCCAGGGTTTATTCTTCTTTTATTTTCCTTTTTGTGTACAAATTCCACCTTTAGAAAGATGCTGCTTTACTGCTATTGGTCTCTTTTATTCTGCTCTTCAACCCTGCTGGATTTTTTGTTTTGCTGGGGTTTATTTTTGTTGTTTGCTTTTTGGCTTTTTAACTCTCTTTTTGTGGCCAAACTCTTCACTCCATCAGGCTGTAGCCCAGACATGATGGAAAATGCAGTCACCCAAAATGCGCAGCAAAGACCAAACAGTTGCATTGCAATATTTGGTCTTTCCATAGCAAAACAGTGTTCTTTGCAGTGAATTATATGTATGAAATGTACTAGATGTCTGTTGCTGCAGGTGTATGTTTCAGTAAAAGTAGAAGATAGCTTTATTGGTATTTTCTATTGTGGATATGGAAGAGACACAAAATCAATCACATTTTGGATAGGTTGGTGAATGCACAGTTAACTGCCTTTTTCCCCTTATGTTTGGTTTGTGGAGACTGACATTTTGAAATCTTAATTGTAATAAGGTGTGGTTGTAATAGAATATATGTAATAATGTATATAATAATCTAATGAAAGACTGGCTCTTCTTATACAGAATAAAGTTGAGATCCATGTACAAAAAGCACATGGGCTATGTGTGACATTTTGAGCTGAGCTAATTGTATGAAATAACAGAAGTCCAGCTCTATGAGTATGCATGCACTGGGATCAGATGTGTTTTTCCCTTGGGTGGCATCCTGGCAGATGATGTACGTGAACTGACAATCCTTCAGGGTCTCTGCCTGCATCACTGGTCCTCCCAGTCTCTAATGAGACCTCTCAGCCTGCAGAAGAACCTTCAGAACCATGCATCTCTTTCCTTCACTTACTTCATAGAAGAAAGAGCTAAATACAGAAAAACAAACGTGTCCTCAAACTTTTGCAAGGCACATTCCCATCCCTTCATGGCTCTTCGCTGGACTCTCTCTGATATGCCCATATCTCTCTTGCACTGGGGAGCCCAGGGCTGGACGCAACACTCCAGGTGTGTGTCACCAGTGCTGAGCAGAGGGGAAGGATCACCTCCCTTACCTGTTGGCAGTGCTCTGCCTGCTGCAGCCTAGGAGGCTGTTGGTCTTCTTTGCCACAAGGGCACATTGATGCCTCACGGTCAACGTGGTGTCCACCAGGACCCCAAGTACTTTTCTGCCAAGCCGTTTTGCAGCTGCTTGGCCCCCAGTGTGTACTAGTGTATGGGATTGTTCCTCCCCAGGTGAAGGACTTTACATTACCCCTTGCTGAATTTTGTGAGATTCCTGTCAACCCATTCCTCCAGCCTGTTGCGGTCCCTTCTGGATGGAAGCACGACCTTCTGGTGTATCAGTCTTTTATTGTCCCAAACCTTGCTGAGAGTGCACTCTTGTCGCAACGTCCAGGTCACTAATGACAGTGTTGAACAGTATGAGACCTGGTATCAGCCCCTGAGGTACGCCAGTAGTGACTGGTCTCCAGCTGGACTTTGTGCTGTTGTTGATAACGCACTGAGCCTGGCAGTGCAGCAGTCCACCTCACTTATGTAAATCCCACTTCCTCGCTTCTTCCGTGGGGATATTGTGGGAGACAGTGCTGAAAGCCTTGCTAAAGTCAGGGTAAACAAAATACTGCTCTCCTCTCATCCCTTATGCCAGCCATTAACACAAAAAGGGCCAGTCAGGACCACAAAACTGAGACTGGCTTGTACAATCACAGCGAAGCAGAAAACGGAAATCTGCCTCAGAAAAAGTAATATAAACAAAGCAAAGACAGTAATACTGTTGTTTAGAGGAACTGAGAAGACTTTATCCAGCTATGAACCTGAAATCCACTACAGTATGTGAATTCATAGTCCATTCACTGAAGACCACTTAGCTGCACAAAAAATGCTGAGGAGGAGTTACCTGCCAAGTCTGTCTGACTTGGAGAAGAGGCACATGTGGCACAGAAATGCCATAGTAAAGGCTTACAAAGATTTGGGATGGATTTTTTTCAACCAAGCAGCACGAGAACCCCTGGATGGTTTTGCATCTAGTATGAACGTTCGCTTTGTTTTGCAACCAACTGGTAGAATCCAGCTTGTTTGGCCATACAAGGAAAAGTGGATGTTTTCCTTAAAGCTGCTTCAATACTTGCTGCCATCACTGCCAAATGCTTCAATGAATAACTTAGAGACCAAATACCATTTTCAGAGCTGGTCCCACAAATCCTCTAAAGTTGCACCTTAGCCTGGATAAACAGCTAGCTGAACCCAACCGATCCTAAAGGAAATAAATCTGCCTGACATCAGACCTGGCAATCTCCCAGCCTCAGGTTTTGGCCCATCACCAGGCAAAACAAACTCCCTGAACAGCAGCCCACTAATGAGAAGATCTGTCACCAGCTCTGAGCACTGAAGCACAGAAACCAGTAGCAAGAGCGGCAGAGCCAGCCTTCAGAGGAGGCCAGAGGAGGAGAGGGCAGGCTCCTGGACCATCCTGACCATCAGAAAATGAGTTCAGAGTTGGAAAATCTTTTGCAAGCATGGCATATTGACCATTACTTTGGTTGATTTCTTATTTATTTTTTTTTGTGCTGCATTTTTGTTGTTGTTTTGGGTTGTTCGGGTTTTTTTTTTTGCTTGTTTGTTTTGTTGTTTCTTGGGTTTTTTAAATCTTCTTCCTTCCAGTTTTGCAAGGGAACACTTATTGCATGGATGTGATCAGATTACTGTATTGGCAAAGGAGCATAGCCGAAAGCTTATGCCCAGCATGTTGCTTCCCTTCAGTCAGAGCTGTGAGATGCTGGTATTAGGTACAGGGTGGAGAGAGTGATACTGGCCCTTACAGACAGAAATATCAGGCTTTCCATCTTATCAAGAGCCACTTGGGTTTCACATTTTTACTCAACAGAACAGCAGCTTTCTTTTGATGGGACAAAGCCTGTGCCTTATCCTGCCCACAAATGGAGTTAATATTTGAATTGTATCAGTGTGAATATCCTGTTTAGTTAATGGCCCCTTTTTAATTGTCCTGCCAAACATTTGCAGTCAAGTAAACTTCAAAACTTATACAGTTGGTGCCATGATGCCACTGTTACTATGATTTGTTTAAGCAGCAATTAGTTGAAACCTAACAGTAGAATTACAAGACAAAACATTCCCAAATATTTAACTTATATAAATAAAATGCTTATTCATAGAATGGTTTGGGTTGGAAGGGACCTTAAAGATTGTCTAGCAGCAAGGTTTTCTTATCCGGTAAAATACAACCAGGCAGTAGAAGTTCATTCAGTTCAGTTAGGGGGGAAATGTTTAAAAGAGTGAGGAATCTGAAAGTTTGCTGGCAGGAGGAAGAGTTATCTGGGGGTATAGCACCTGCAGTGTCTGCAAGTTCTCATGAAATCTCTGTTTCTCCACCTCTCCCCAACCCCAGCAACTCCAAGAGAAACTTCCGCCTCAAGGTTTATGTATGGTTTTTGTCCCTGTCTGCAAAGATTGAGGTAATTGCAGTAAGGTGAAGACCTTTTGGTTTAGAGCAAGTGATAAAGTGTACCCAGGTTCTTCAGGACTTTTAATTTCCCCAGGCCAGAAGTCTCATATGAAGAGTGGGAAAGAGAAGCCAGTTTCATGAGAGATGGAAGGAAAGGGATGCCCTTTTCCCTTCTGCAAAAGTGCTATTGTGAGGTTCTTCCCTCTCCGATTCCTTTATAAGCACCTCCCTCTACCCCCATCAAAACAGAAGAGAAGCCCAAAATAACCCGCTCTGCTCTGAGCAGAGTTGTGCCAGTCTCCTGCTCACACTTTATCTGGTTATTCCATTCAGGAGAGGGGAAGGTAGAGGAAGCAGCCAGTCCACAAGGGCTTCCCTAAGCAAGGTGAGACATAGAAAGACTTTTCTCATGACCTGAGCAGAATTACTTGAGCTGATACTCAGTTCTAAGTTTGCAACACCATTTCACACATGATTATTATACCTTGGTAACAAACCTGATTTTGCTAACCCAGGTGCGTTCGCGGGAGAGTTTACTTTAAGTGCACAAGCATCTACTCTGATGATAATCTAGCAGCAGAGATGTTTACGTGAAGCTTGCTTTTTATCTCTGATTATAGACTTGCAGATAAGCCAGATTTAGTAATAGTATATTTAAATTAGTTCCTGAGGTAAAGCCTAAGTTATATTTCTGGCAAACACAAGATGAGCTACTGACCACTTTCAATGCATAGAATATATCTGAAAACATTCCTTTGAAAAAGCAAGAAGCCTTGGGATAAAACTTGTACAACCTGCATGTTGAAAACTCAACTATTAACTGAACATACCCTGCAATATGGAAAAGGGACCTAGCTGAGGGGCATTGTTCACCTGTTTTCCTTCAGGGGTGTGTTAATAGCTAACAGATACGTCATAATTTTTCTGAAAACTGATTTTTACTACTTTAAAAATCTGTATTTGAAAGCATATGTGGATATTTGCATAGGACCAGCATGGTTTGGGCTTGAGAGGTCTTTTCCATACGCATTTCCCCAAAGAAACATTTCTAATGAATCTTGTGGCCAGCAAGTTGTGGCATTCCAGTTTCTGCCACCCCTCATTCATATGCATCTCAGTTTATTAGATGAAATTTAAAGGTTACAGCAACAAGCTTTTACATTAAAGCTGTTGGCCTTCATGTGCAATTATATTTTCCCGAGACCTCTGCATGTCTTGTACTGCACAGCTTTCAGATGTGTGGTTTACTGTGTATCTGCATATTAATGTGTCCAGTTGACTTAATAGGGGTTTTTTTTTCAAAGGGAAATAAGGAAGATTTTCAGTGGCTACTCAGTGTTTGTAGCAGCCATTCACCCTGAGGAAACTTGCAGGATTTCAGCAGCAGTTCTTTGGTTGTGTGATTCACAGTTACAGAAGAACCCATGTTACGTTTCATAGATGAGAATTAGTATGGGCTCATGTACTTAATGAGGTTTTAATGTCCTGTAAAAACAGAGTTAAGTCTGTACATATAACATTATTCACTGGTATTTCCTGATTTTTTACTGTTTAACTGGATACCAGAAGACTCCTTGGAACTCCTTTATAAACACAAGTGGGTTTTGTATAGCATTTCCTCTGTTTCCTTAAAACTAAAAAAAGAGATTGAAAGGTAGAAAGGATTATGGAAAAAACCCTCACTTTGTTCCTCAGAGTTTTAAAGTTTGAAAATAGTTTGCACGCTGCATAAACTTAATCCCGTTGTCTAGACAGCAGCGTGCCTCCACTCCAAGCGGAGCAGAGCCAGGATCTCCTTCCCCTAACACTGGGGAGGGTCTAGGAGAGTCCCTCTTTGGAGCAGAGCTGAAGAGCAGGTTATGCGGAGTCTTCCGCAGCTGCAGCCCTCCCGAGCTGTAACTGCATGGTCCTTCTCTGGTACATCTTAGGAGATCCACAGGAGGGAGCCCCTATGCTGTGTGCGTCACCCTAACCCAACCAAGGCTGTTGGAAGAGTGCCGGACTCATTTGATTCAGGAGTGCTCATGTTCCAGCCTGGTTTGCCTGTGGACCTTACATGCAAAAGCAGCAGAGCATGGGCCTCACTTTTGCACCAGAACAGCATCATCTTTAGCTGAGACAGGTCATACCCTGACCAGTGGATTTCCTCACTGGCAAACTGTGTGTATGGTTGTTATGATCTCAAAAGTCTCCTGGTGCAGAATCCTTGCCCAGTCTCTTCTGTAAGACTCTGTACAACATTTTCACAAAATATGGCACAACAACCACTTGAAACAGATCACAGAATCACAGAATGGTTTGGGTTGGGAGGGACATTAAAGGTCATCTACTTGCAACCCCCCCTACTTTCCAGTACACCAGGTTGCTCAGGGTACAACCTATATTCAGTTCAGCTGCGCAGCAAAAAGGTGGCATTGGGCACGTGTCCTACTTTCCTGACAGTTCCATTTAAAGAGTACAGCTCCGTGGTCATGTTTCAGAAACGTGTTTTTAATTCAGTGGTGCTCCAAAAAAAACTGTTAACATGAACTGTTTAAAACCTAAAGCTTAAAAACATGACAAACTTAAGTTAACTAGAATTATTCCTAGTGAACCTTAATGAACAACAGCAAGATATTTCTGAAGGCGGGCCCATGTGTTTGGATGTTTCCTTTTTTCTTAGAGATCAAATGCTGCTGCAGATGCCACGGGGGTTTTGACCCACAGGCTGCTGTGCTGAGCGCTACATTTCTGTGCCCTGTACTGATGCAGAGAGCAGACCTGGCAGCTCAGGCAGGTTTGCAGCGTGGGATGTTCTTCTGCTCCAGTGTCTTCCTGAAAGTACCGTGGACACACTCAGCCCAGAGCTATTCACTTCATTTAGTCAATAAAGGCTGCTTTGAGGAACGTAGGGAACATCCAGCAGCCTTCAAGTTAGGGATTATCAGCACAGCTGGGTTGTATTAAGTGACAGAAGGGACAATCTGGCCTCAGTTTGCAAGAGCAGAACAGATTTACTGTTGCTGTGCATCAAGGAATAAATTACATCTCTGATCTTAGCAAAACTCTTTAATCCCAAACAGAGCGGTTATCTCAAAGCACAGTAGAGACTTCTGCTGTCATCAGACTCCTGGTAGTTTTTCATCAAAGGTAAATTTGGGCTTGGGGGGGGTCCACACTTCATGTCTGAAGCAAAATTACGCCACTGGCATTTTCTGTAATAAAAATGAGGTTAGGGTCTCTGCAAAACATTCTTCTGGGGAACTTTCAGCTGCTGGCCCTCCCTGTCAGGATTTATACTGACAGATGAGAGGTCACATTATCCAGAGTAAAGGAAAAAACAGAAGGATGTAGCTTTCCCGAAGTAAACTTCATACCTTTCAGAGTAGGGCTCATTCCTGTAAGTATTTGCAAAGGGTTCATCTGGAAGCTCAACTTGACCCTGACTGTCATAACTCTTCCTAATTTCTTTCATCTTCCTCGAATGAAGGATTGCTTTGGTCATGCCAGCACTGCCTTTGTCAGAACATTACTTTTATCTTTCAGCGATTGCATCTCCACAAAACTTTAAATCTAGAAAGTGCCAGGCCCATTTCTTAATCCCATTGAAGAAAAGGACAGTAGCAGAAGGAGAAAAAAGGAAAACCAGCATGGCTCTTTGCAATGTTCGTCATCTGAATCCCTCTAAAGAAGGATTGTGACAAGAAGAAGGGGAAGGCAAAAAGGACAGGCTTTGAAGAGTAGGAAGGGATTGGTACACTAGAAGTGGTAAGAAGCAGAACAAAGACATTTTTGATGAGAGGATTTCTCCAAATAACTGTTGCTAAAAGTCAGTGAAATGATCCCAAATGCAGAGAGCTGTCTGTGTTCACTAGCACAGCCCATGTGCCACAGTGGAATCCAGAGCTTGCCGCATCTCTGGAGTGTGACATTGCTAGCAAACCAGTGCAGGGAAAGCAGAGCCCAGGCCATGTGAAGATGCTTATACCACAAATAGACTCCGTCTGCACCCAAGGAGAGAGAGAAAGGCACTTCAAAACTGCAGGTAAATCGCACTCTGGCCTCACTGAATTTTCTTCTGCAAGTGCTGATCTCTCCCCTCTGAGTCAAGGATGAGCTGGCTTTAAAGAAGATACTTCATTAAATGCTGGGGAATACATTGAAGCATTCGGGACCTCAGCTCAAAATACTGGACCTTGTGAGACTGGTGCTGTAACTGTGGGATGAAGCTGCGTAGACCCTGCCTATGGAAACAGCCTGAAAGAACAGAAATGCCATTTGTAGAAGCTGTTCAGTTTCGCATCAGAAACTGGGGATAAGGTAATACTTCCCTGCTTTACTATGAAGATAAATCTATCTTGCTTTGAAAAATTCCAAA
>WYDI02018994.1:0-10743 GCA_009867235.2 Psittacus erithacus | reverse complement strand
ATCAGAAACTGGGGATAAGGTAATACTTCCCTGCTTTACTATGAAGATAAATCTATCTTGCTTTGAAAAATTCCAAACATAGCTACAGATGACATAACGATATAAACTCCTGTGTGATACATAGAAATATTACAGTAATATATATCCACGTACTGGGATCTCAGTAGACATATCGGCGTGATTTCAAGTACAATATCAGTGTAATTTCAAGTACAACAGCAAACAAACACACAAATTCTTCTTCACATACACTGACCAAACATTCTATTTAAATAACAAATTCAGTTCTTCTTTCATGGCAGTATCTAGGATTTGGTTTGGTCAATGGCAGCCCGTAAAATAAACACAAGATTACTCTGGATATTCACAAATAAACCAGACGTTTGAAAAATCCCTGGAGCAAATGGTTAAAGAGAGCAGTGTTCAAAAAGTCTTTCTAACAACTTGCCAGGAAAGAGTTGATCTTTTTTTTTCCACACCTTTTCCACCGTAACTTTTGAACACTTGCTTGCTTGGAATACAAGACTAAACACCATTATCCACCAAGCATTAAATAAAGAAACTCTCTCAGAGGTGCAATTTCTATTACTTGGGTGTATGGAAGTGGATGCATCCCCTTTTGAGGCCTTAGAAGGACACCGGTCTGACAGAAGCTGCTGTATGATTTCACAACTTTTGGGGAAGTTCATTGCTTACATTTTGGGGAGAGATATTTATTATACAGGAGTGCCAGTTAAAGCCAAGGCTGAGACACATGGATTCAATAAAGGCCCAATTATGTGACCTTTGCTGTTTGCCACACTTTTAACTTGTGTAAGTTATTGATTACACTTTCATGAGATCATAATCAGAAGGTTGTTCTTTGGTAATGGTGTGCTAGAGGAGCTTTATCCTCAACTTCAAAGCTGTCTTGTGAGGATTAAGAACAAAGGGTTCGAAGTTTGAAGCACGGCCAAAATGAATCTGTGCATTATCCATGTTTGCCACCATGTAAGAGGTAGATTAGCTTATTCTTCAGCTGTGAACCTTCTCTTGTCACGTCAGATGAACCAACAGCTCTAAGGTTTGTGTTCATGCTTTTAAGAGTATTCTGTTTAATTAAATGTAGTGTCTTCTCAGATCTTCACCATAACTAGTCTAAATGCTTGTTAGTGCAATCATTTCCCTAATTGTAAAGATTTTATTGGAATGATTTAACATTCTCTGCTATTTTATTAATTATTAATAAATCTATCAAGAGCCTGAAACTGCAAACAGCCTGTTAGCTGTGTGAAGATGCACTCCCAGGAACAGCCAGCCAAGGTTTTCACTTCTTTTTCAAGCTGTGAGGGGAAGGAAATAGCCTCACAGCTTACCCTCAGTGTAGATAGAGCTACATAGATGTGTTGCAGGTGCAGGGAGTAGACCTGTACAGCATTGTTTTGTTAGGAACCAACCTGATGAGACAGTATTTTGTTTCTTTTCTCTAAGGAGCAGTAATAATTTCCCCCTTTTTTCGTTAGCCTTAGCTAATTGGCATTTTGAACATCCCTGATCATGAAATCTCCACTGTAGAGGGCACTGACTTTCACTGAGTGACATAAGAGTGAATTAGCCCTTGCTGTGCCATAACAAGAAATAACTTTTTAGGGTGATATCTTTTACTGATTTTTAGGACCAGAGCAATATGTTTCATTAAATATTTGAAGATAATAAAGGTTTGTGTATCTTTGACTTTTTTTAACCTGAACTTTGAATGCTGTTTCTGCATTTAATGCTAGTATATTGTTTGCTCCTTCCAAAGCAGAGTTATGTAAGACACAGGAAAAAACAATTTAAAGCAAACTTGTACACCACATATCTAGCTTGGTTCATGCTGAGGAATGTCATTCCTTGCTAGACATTTTCAAGATGTATTTAACTGTGCATGTTTATCACAACCCTAATGGTTTTGTTTCCTTTTAGATTAATTTTCTCAAATGTACCTCTGGTGAAGCAGTAATAAAATACATTCTAAAAAACTGGTTCAACAAGCAAATGTCTAAATAGGGGGAGTTGTGCTCTCTTGTTTTCTCTTTTGTTTCCGTACAAAGCAATGTAGAGAAGGAGTGAGAAACTCCAAGAAGACTTTCTTCAATGAGGAGCTGTAAATTTGCTATGATTGGTTTTTAAGAAATCCTGCATGCCACAGGCCTTTGTATCAGTGTACATGTACTTATCTGGAATTGCTGTGGATTTGTTTGTCTGTAAGCTGCTTTCTAAGCGCATAGCCTCCTGGAATGGCCCCACTGTCCCCATTGCAGACACTTGCTGCATCAAGGCATTGGCTCTGACCTAACCAAACCTGTATTTTCATTAGCGGGCTAAGAATGGACAGGAATGTACAGTAGGCATTTATTTGGCCCACTGTTTCAGGTAGCCTGCCCTTCTGTGCATGAGGATGAGTTCCAAAGTTAATGCTCTGTTGGTATACTTTAAGTTTTATTTTCACTGTTGTCTCTCTAGAACCCCGCTCTTTCCTGCCAAGCCCTTCAGCTTCCAGTCACTGGTTAGTTTCAAATGACATCTTCAAATCACAGAAATATAGAATCAACCAGGTTGGAAAAGATCTTTAAGATCATCAAGTCCAACCATTACCCCAGGACGGCCAAGACCACCCACTAAACCATGACCACCATTAAACCATAATATGAGAGCACTTCCAGAGCTCAAGGTCTGGTAAGAGAAAATACCAACTCAAAATGACCGAGTAGCTGCACTGTTTCCTGTGTCTCCCAAAGAGCAGACAACTGCCAGAAACTCAATTGCTAAATGTCTAAAATCTAAATCTATTACTCTGTGGCCTCACTGAGGTTCTTGGCAGTGATTTGTTCACATTCTTTATCTTCAGATACTTGGAGGAAAGGCTAATGTATTCTGCAAAGATTTCTGTCCATCTCTCCTATGCAAAGCACTCTTGGAAGCCTGCAGTATCACTTCTCAAAATCTGGGGCTTCTTTTGATAACAACCAAGAAGTTTCAAGAATTTGCCAGCTTTTAAAATCATTCTGTTGGAGGATTTGATTTGCCATCCACAGTCACATGCCACAGGAGACATTCAGTACCAGTTAGTGATTTTCCATTGACAAAATCAGAGAGGTTTTGTACCACTCTTCTTCTAAAACCATTAAACCCATAAGAGGTTATTGTTCAAAGTCGCATGCAGGGATTCACTCTGTTGATAAAAAAGTCTTCCTCCTTGTTCATGGATTTTCTTCAGTTTGCTGCAGTTTTCTTAATGTGAATAAAGCAGCCTCTGCAGTTGTGTCCATTTTGCCACAGCATTGTGCAATTAACACACATAATGTATTTTTATTTGAGATTGCCCATTTCACTGAGTTCTAATTCAGGTCCTTCTCTTTTAGAAACACCAAACACCTCTATTTTTCTGTTTGTAGGCATCTCTGCTTTTGTTAGTCCTGCGCTTCAGTCCCTTCCTTTAGCAGGTGGTACTGGAAAACAGACAGGTTATTCTGTCTTCTGTGTAAATTGGTTTTCTCTATCACTTCACATTTTTAAGCATGCCTCCCACTTTGGGACTACCTCATGAGGCTGATGGCAAGTCTATTTGAGTGTCACACTGAGATGCAAACAATAGTTTACTCACTCCGTGTCAGGACCAATTAACAGGTAAGGCAAAGCTACTTTCCCTAGCAGAAAAATAAAACCTTGTAGACAGATATTATCTGCTTATCTAAGGAGGCATTGCTATGTTGTTCATTACAACAGCAGTGTCTAGACTGTACCGTGGTAATAAAGTATGCAGCTGACATACATACCATACTCTGGCCAGACTCCTTCAATAAGCTGGTATGCGCAGTATGGCTATGACCTCCCTTCTTTGTTGAAATTCATCTCTTTTTGCTTCATGCTTCATCTTGGAACACAGACGGACCAACTTCTCTGACCTAATACAGTTAATATCTTGGAGAAGCAATGGTCCATGCTGTAAACACCTAACAAACTCATACATTGCCTCACTTTGTGATTTTATTTATTGCATATGCAGCTGTGAGCATCTGCTATAGATAATGCATGCTAGAACCTTCTAGTGTGTACATAGCCAGAAATATCCATGGATCTGGATATATCATCTTTTTAAATTAGTTTCCTTCTTTAAATGTAGAAAATTTGCATTATGGTATATTTTTCCTCTAATTTATAACAGAATAGAACATTCAGCACTCGCCTCTTCAAAATAATGAGAAGAAGCTATAGTTAATTTCTTACAACGAGTTGCAAAGCTAACGCACATTGTCTTTTCTTTGTTAGAAAGGCTGCAGATTTCATTAGGTTATTGAGCTGAGACATACAACAGTTTAGCTTCACTTCAGGTGCTACCATTACTTCTGATCCTGTGTCTTTCACATAAAATGAAGAAAACATAAAACACATTCCTGTGAATGCTTCGATTAAATGTGAAACAAAAACACAGTAGACGCAATATGGCATCGGAGTGATAAGGAAACTCCAATGCAGTAGATCTTGCACTGAGGAGTGGAGTTCTGTAGGAATTTTAAGTGTGTATCATTTAAAACCAAACTGCCAACATATGTTTGCTAACAGTATTTGTTAGAGGGTTTCGTTATTTTTATACCCTTTTAAATTCCTCTGATTTATAGAAAACAGCCATTAAAAGTCCATAAAAGTTAATCCCAACCATGGAATTACTCGCCTAAACCAAAATTTCCTCGCTTTGCCGAGGGCTTTGCCCACATGGAGAACTGTTGAAGGGCAGCTGCGCACGGCTACCTGCTGCCTGAAGGCACCAAGCCCCCAGACGCTTCACACAAGGTCTGCAGGGGTCCTTGCCTCAGTTTCTGAGGGTTTCAAACAAGGTCTTTATACAAGAGTAGAGTGTATTCTTCCTTGGGGGCTTCCTGAAGTCAAGCCAAAACCAAGAAGTCTTTTGTGCAATTGTCTAAGATCAACAATTTATCTGAAACCCTCTTTCCTCCATCACATCTGATAACACTGCTCCTTTAAGATTTAGCTTCAGTACCATATTGTGCCCCTCACATGCCAGACAGTTTATAGGTTGGCTTAAAAAAACCCCAAACAACCTCAGGAGAATGTTTTTATAATGGAAAAGGGATAATAATTATGTATTTTCCCCCTTTATCTCTCAATAATATCCATGGAAATTTTGTTCTCACTACCAGGTCACTCACAATGACCACTTACGCCACAAATTATTGTAGTCACTAGATAGTATTTTACTTACACAGCCCTATCCCTTCAATTAACCATCATGATTAAATTTTATGCTAGGCTGGAGCATGGTAAATATTTCCTGAGAGCGTGCTGTTTGCTTTTCAGTCATGATGATTAATGCAAGTTAATTAGCAATCAACTCAAATTACAGCAGGACAATACTGGAGGCTGGATGTAGGGATTGTGTCAAAACAGATTTTTTCCAAATAGATAGGGTTTATGGCAGCCAAATCGTGTTTCAGATTCACAGATTGGAGGAGTTCAACTGCCCCATTCCACTGGGCAGCCTCTCCAGACTGTGATTTTTGTGTGTAATTTTCATATCAAAACTTAACCAACTCAGACCAGCACATGATTTGCAAACAAGCTGTACTTCACGACATGGCTTCATAACTTTAAAGTCATGCTAGCTAGAAGAGATGGTTCAGGTCTTCTTGGATACTACCATTTCAAGAAGTTCGGGTTTTGGCAACTCAGTGGATGTACAAACCCTTGTACAGAAATGATCAGAGCACGTGTCTCCCTCCGTGCAATGTGTGGCTTTCCTCCTGAGCAGCCTGTTGCTTGTGCAATGTCTCTTCCATCTTTTTAACATGTGAGCATAGCATACTCCTGCCTCAGGCACCAATGAGTGCTACGCCTTTACTCTGGTTAGAGAATTCCTTCCTTGAAAAGTGGTGAATATTGCAACTTGTGCAGCAATCGGCACCTTTTCCCATAGCAAACTTTCCTTTTGTCTTTGTCCTTAGGCATCATTTTGACTCTAGAAAATGGGATATCAATTCTCCTACAATCAGGGCTCTGGCTCACAAGCTGACCTTCTACAACAGCATGGCTGGAATGGAAATACGGGAACGGAGCTATTTGGTCTAGTTAACCAGTTGTTGTTTACTAGAATAGTAAGAACATAATGTTTTAATATCCCAACCCATTATGACCTGGTTTAGATAGAACCAAACATCAAAGCTAACCAATGAGAAACAGACAGTACAGCATTGACTCACTCACTGTACAATTCTATAGATGTGTGGAGACATATACTTATTTTTCTGAACCAAAGTTTTATTGGAAAACAAAAATGTTCACAATATGACTTTATGGCTTGTTTTCATATTTTGGCATGGTATATTGTATTGAAAAAAAAGTCTTTGATTAAAAGCAGCCTCTTCAACATTACCCCAGACTTCAATTTTCATCCCCTGTTTTACTGCTTCTTTCCATCTCCTCTCTCCCTCCCACATATACTCCATGTGTTTAACCCACCCTTAAAAACTTTCATCACTTCATTCCCTATTGTTTTGCGAGTCCCCCTTAGAGGTCTCCTTGCCTGCACAACATCCTCTGAGCCTGTGAAGGCTGTAGCCCATCCATGCTGTTTGAGGTCTCCTTGCTGTCCTCACAGAGTGAGTGGATGTGCTGCCAGGGCTAATGAGGAATTTCGTAATGCCCTTTCTACCCTGTTCATGAGCGCTTTGCTGGTGTCATCAGGAGATAAAAGGAGATGGTCTCTCACAAACCCTGGCAGGGCTTTTGCTCAAGTTAATGGAGCGCAGAATCACACAAGGGCTGAGACTGATCTGAGACCAGACAGTCTGAGCTCGAGATGATCTAGTCCATGCTCTGCTCAAGCAGGGTCACCAGCACTCTATTGAGTTGTGTTTTGAGTATCTTCACAGGTGGAGGCTCCACAACCACTTTGGGCAATCTATCACCCACGCAGTAAAGAGGTGTTTTCTCAGGTTCAGATGGAGTTTTCTGTATTGTGCCCATTGTTTCCTGCATTTCCACTGCACACAGCTGAGTAGACCCTGGCCCTATCTTCTTTACATTTCCCTTTCAGCTATTCATACATATTGATTAGACTTCCTCACAGCCTTCTCCTTGCTGAATTGTCCCGGCTTTCTCAGCCTCTCCCTATGTGTCACAGACTCCAGTCCCTCAGTCGTCTTTGTGGCCCTTCACTGGTCTTACTTTAGTAAGTCCAAGTCTTCCTTGTACTAGACAGCCAGGATATTACAGGAGAAAAAGGATGGTCTTCTGACTAAGGACATTGATGGCCATCTTGTAGACATATATTAACTACCATTTATCAGCCCAAAGTTCTCATGAAATTTTTGCTTTAATCTCCCTTTATTTCACTACTTTAGCTAAAAAGCAGACGTAACAGTACTGTCTACTGCCAGTGAGTTGAAAACAGACTTTTGCCAGTGCCTATGCTAAGATCTCAAGTGTTTTTCTGAGAGCAGCAGCTACAACTACTACAACTGCTTCAGGGTAAATGAGGAGCCAGACTTTACAGTAGAATTTCATTTCCACTTGCCCTGTGCACCCACAGTTGCACCATTGACGGTAATGGAAGCCTCCAGTGACTTACTAAGACCTCAGGTGTACATGTTATGCACAGCTACGCTGCAGAGGCATGATGCCACTTTGCATCAAATACAAAGAAATACTGAACAGATGACTTAACAGAGAGGCCAGGGTGCCATGGAAGAAAGTGCCAAAGCCTACAAACTGTGCCACAATGAAGGTACATATCAGGAGGATGATGAAGGTAATAGAAAGTAGTTTCTAAATCATGCCAGCACCTTTGGGGATCATCAAACCCAATCATTTATGTTGCAGTTAATAACAAGTGACATGAAGCCAACCCTGTAGGAAAGCTCTCAGCTCCACCCTTGGGACAATTTAATGGTGTGCAGATCAACCAAGAGCAAGCTCGGATACTGTCATACCACAGTTGCATCATGCGTGTGGGTAGGTCCTTTAAACTGCACCCATGGTACAGGCAGCTCATGCAGACACACCAGTGAGTTTCAGAAGGATTCTGCCTAAAAAACCCAGCTTTAAGAATTAGCCCAGTGTTCATAGATTTCTTGTGGTCTGCCAAAGAAAAAGATGCGGGTTGTAAAAAAGTCTTCTCTGTACAATGTTTATTCACTGTATGCATCCTATTTTCTTGCTGTTATGCTGCATCCTGATTGCTGTATGGTCACTTGGAGTGTCTGAAATAAGAGGATATTATCTGAAAATTATGCTTCTTAGGTGAAGAAGCTTTCAAGGAAATAATAAAGACAAATCCTGTGAAAGGCATAATGAAAAGGGTACTATTCTGTTGTAGTTTATATGCTAAAGAGTTTGCTTCTGTGAATGCAATTGAAATACATATTGATTTTTCATTTGCTTTGTCATAGGCTGAGTACTTCTATGAGTTTCTGTCTTTGCACTCCTTGGATAAAGGCATAATGGCTGATCCAACTATAAATATCCCTCTGCTCGGAACGGTTCCTCATAAAGCATCAGGTTTGTGCTATTGATATAATAAATTGTGTTCCTGTAAAAAATATTCCACAGCCAGTAAAGTCTACATATTTTATTATGAATTGCAGTTCTGAAGTTTATTGCTGAAGAAATTCTTGCCACAGTGCTTAACACTGAGCAGTCTGTGAGTGCCTTACCTGACTACAGCAGCGTATTTTGACTGAGCCAAGTCAAATGGAGCCTTTATGTGTAGATAAATCAGCAGAAACCTGTGCAAAATTGTTGCCCAAAATTTATGTGCAGTAATATTGTTACTGCAGTTGTGCAACTTCTGGAAAACAGAATCTTTGATCACTATAAGGAATAGTTATCAAATTATTCTGTGTCTCAGTGGTTGCAGTTTGTGGATGTTTTACTTTCAGTTGAGGTCAGCGGTTGTCATCAGACATTCAGCTCAAAGACAAGTTCTAGTTTAGGAAATTATCACTTACCATTTTTCCCTCAGTTGTGCATTCTTAGTCCTTCCCTGGAGCTTATAGCTCCACAGCAGTGCCTGAGCCCAAGCCAAAGTGAGTGTTCCAGAAGCACCGCAGTGCACAATGAGCTGGCTGAAGAAAAACATCTTTCCATGAGAGGTTATTGAGTCCACTTAGCTCTGAAGTGGATGAATATCAGTTTACATCATCTGTTGAGGGATGGTACATGGTAGACTCTGGCAGAAATGCAGAAATGTACATCCAGTATCTAAAGGGGCCTACAAGAAATCTGGAGAGGGACTTTTTACGAGGGCATGTAGTGACAGGACAAGGAAGAATGGATTTAAACTGAAAGAGGGTGGATTTAGATTAGGTATTAGGAAGAAATTCTTCATTATGAGGGTGGTGAGAGTCTGGAACAGGTTGCCTCAGAAGCTGTGGATGTCCCATCCCTGGCAATGTTCAAGGCCAGGTTGGATGGGGCTTTGAGCAACCTGGTCTAGTGGAAGGTGTCCCTGCCCATGGCAGCGGGGTTGGAACTGGATGATCTTTAAGGTCCCTTCCAACCCAAACCATTCTATAATTCTATGATCTGGATGACAGTAGTGTCTTAGTGATCGTAATTTCATGAGAAGCCTTAGCCAACCTAAGACCATGTAGGATAAAATGGGAAAGAAATGAGAAATGGCAAAGGAGGATGGGGCTACAAGTGGAGAACTGATATACAGTGCCTTGACTGTGTACCAAACAGTCTTTCTTTTTGACCAGTCTTTCTTTTCTTCTTTCTTAATGCACAAATTCTGGAAGTTTTTGTTTTATGTCCTCCTTTTTCAGCTTGTGGTAGAATGGCTTTGAGATAGTATTGCAGCACAGCTCTCTGCTGTCACACCTGGAATTTAACATTAATGATTGGTCTTGACATTCCACATGGATTGAGTGAGTGGTATTGAAAATGGATTTCAGTGAAGAGTCCAATAATATTTGCACCATAATTGATTCAATTTGATTGGTTGCAAGCCAGATAACTTGACAAGACATTTAAAAGTAACTAAAAAGTCACAAAGGTAAAGTTCTTGTTAATCATTATTTCCATCTCTATATAAAGCAGGTGAGATATATGGGAAGCTCTGCACTCTCCATCATCTAATATAAGCTCATTTTTAACTATCTAGAAAAGCTAGACCAAAATGATCCCCTTATGACTGTATTTAGGAAAACATAATCTGCAAGTGCAGGGAGGCTGGAGATGAGATCCCATAGTTCCAGTGAAGGTCTGTTAACCATCACTATGGGCGATGTGATAAAAGCCAAAAAGGACTTACTCTGCCTGCAACACTGGTACCTCAGTTCCAGGACTAATATGGGCACGTCTGTGGTATTTCCTTACATGGATCATGTGCAGTGCCCCACTGTGCTTAGTATATATAAGCTGTATTTAACTTGTGTTTGGCATTATAGTCGGTCCAGTGTTTAACAGCAATTGATGATCAGTACATGTACAGTGTTTGAAGCATGTACCCTAATTAACAGTTAGGTACGAGTATGACCAGAGGACTGGAGCACCTCCTGTATGAAGATAGGCTGAGAAAGTTGGGGTTGTTCAGCCTGGAGAAGAGAAGCTGCGTGGAGACCTCATAGCAGCCTTCCAGTATCTGAAGGGAGCTGCAAGGATGCTGGGGAGGGACTCTTCATTAGGTACTGTAGTGATAGGACAAGGGGTAACGGGTTCAAACTTAAACAGGGGAAGTTTAGATTGGCTATAAGGAAGAAGTTC
>WYDI02018993.1:0-11922 GCA_009867235.2 Psittacus erithacus | reverse complement strand
TACCTTAGTTACTGGACTGTTCTTATCTCAACCCGTGGGAGTTACATTCTTTTGATTCTCCTCCCCATCCCTCAGGGGGAGGGGGGGAGGACAGGTTGTTGGGGGGAAACGAGCAGGCTACATGCTTTTCTAATTTGCGACTAAGCTTAAACCACGACACAGGGTGATCTCAAAAGAGGAGACAGCTAAAATTTGCTCATTTGCATAATATCTGCAGCAAATGCTCACCTAGAAAGGCCATCTTCAAGAAATCTGTAGTGTTTTTTCTTCAGATCAGTCAGAAATGGTTTAAAAATCCTTTCACAGTTTTGACAAATGGAAACACTCACTTCTTTAAGGGAATGTGCATGTATTTTTTCTATTTTTCGGAAAATAAAGAGCTTACTTCAGGACTGCCATAAGGTGAGTAGAATAGCAAGAAACAAAGCAATACTAAAGAGACAGGACATGTAGGATTTTGAAATGTTTTGAAAGCCAGAATTGACAGCTGATGAGCAAACAGAAACATGAAGTGGGTTTGTGCTGAGTGAACTAAACCGCTGGGGGACTGAAATTGCTGTCCACAAACTACCCTTAGCAAGTGTCTGATTCCTCTGTCTCAGTTGCTCTTTTGATTAGAAGCTAATAATCTTATTCAAGGCCAGGCTTGACAGAGCCTTGGATGACATGGTCCAGTGTGAGGCACCCCTGCCTATCACAGAGGGGTTGGAACTGGATGATCTTAAGGTCCTTTCCAACCCTAACCATTCTATGATTCTATGATCGTGTCTTGCTGCTGTCCAGGTCCTTCCTGCAACGCATGGAACAGCACTGCAGGTACATCAGTGTGAGTTGATACTAAGGTGGGAAAAAATCAAGCAAAACCTCCAAAAAAACAGACAAAAAGAAGCAAAGTATGTTCATTCTGGGCAGCTGCTGAAGTATTTTCTATAACCTTCATACTTTCTTATTAATAACATTTTTCTACGGCAACTTGGCATTTATTTCAGTTTAGCAGTCAAATACCATATGGAATTGAATAATCAAACACTGCATTTAAAGATGCTGAAATCAAACATCTTGACTCACGTAATTTTTTTTTTTTAATTTTCCTAGAAACAGACTCTTTTCCTTCTTTTTGGCGAATTGAATATTCAATTTTTCAAAGAAAATGTGACCAAAGCTGGTTACTGGCTTACACCCCTTTTTTACACAGACATCAGTAAATGCACAGACACCCAGCTGATGGCCAAGGAGTCTGAGTTCCATAGACAAAGCTCCATGGAGATCTTTCTCTGCTCTGAGTTTTCCATAATCTTCATTTGTGCCAAGCAAGGTTACAGAATGGATTCCTGTTGTCCTGGTACTGTAAAAGAAGAAGACTGTTCCCACACTCAGGAGGAGGTATATCTCAGTAATACAGCGCAAAGCAGACGGAGACCTGGCTTTGGTATTTTGACATTTGGAGGTGCCAGTGGTGGTCTCAGCATGTGCCCCCAGTGCTGATATAGATCCCATATGAGAAACCAGTCTCCATCCCTTGCT
Source organism: Psittacus erithacus (assembly GCA_009867235.2). Lineage (NCBI taxonomy): Eukaryota > Metazoa > Chordata > Aves > Psittaciformes > Psittacidae > Psittacus > Psittacus erithacus. The sequence goes on along the minus strand of WYDI02018993.1, from coordinate 10,398 downwards.
CTGATGAGAAAACACTGCTATTAGTGAGTTGTGTTGTATTGCATTACTGCCAGATTAATATTAATAAAGTATTCTGGGCATAATATTTTGTTATATGCCATCAGAGTGAAGATCCATGGGGCATTGTTCATATCATGGCCATGGCTGGGCAAGCTGTTATTTCTCTTGTAGAAGTCATGTCATGTATCTTGGTTAAATCACTTAACAGATCCCCATGAGTCCATCTGTCTTGCTGGTTTTCTCAGCAAATTTAGGACAGGTTGCATCAAAACCCCTCTGTTCCATTTCCAAGGTAAAAGACGCCTGCAGAAGACTTTCTGAGGCCATTATTAGATGCATCTATAGACTACATCACCGCTGTTTGACCATCTGTTCTATTGCCCTTGCGCCTGAACCCTGTGTGTTGATGAGGGTATTGGTGGGATCTTTTCTAACTGACAAATCAGGGTGCCACCTGGATAGAAGGTACCTAAATTAGGCTCACAAGAGTTTGCGTTTTCATCTTTGAAGGCACATCCCATGGGAGCTGCTTAGAAGAGGGCACTTGAGGCAGGGAAGAGATGTTAAATTTGTGACTAGGAGTATCTCAGGGAGGTTTGTGACTTGGCGGTCAGTTGCCTTGTTCTCCTTGAATAGGGAGCTGTGAAGTAGTTGGTGTTGCGGTCATGTTTCACAGATTCATGTGTCTTGATTTTCTGTGGCAGCTGTAAAATCTGGAAAAAATAGGAGCAGTTTTGGGACAAAAGCATGGTTACATGACCTTCGAAGGGTCAGCTGGTTCTGGGGACAGTCCAGCAGCTCTAAGCTGGTCAACGAGAAGCTCAAAGAACTCTCAGGGCCTTCTCCTTGATATGCTTATTGTTTTGCCTGGTTTTGAAGGCCCCTGTGGATGGCATCACTTTATTCTCTGCGCACAAGGGAGGACATATGCTGTTGCAAAGCTTGTCAGGAGCCTATGGACAGGAAAAATGACATTTCTTAGAAGCCCTACTTGTCTGAGCTGACCCTTGATTGCTACAGGAATTTCTTGGTGTTGCATGCTCCTGAAGGGAGAAACCAAGTTTAGGCAATAAAGTGTTTTAACTATTATTTCCCACTTCTCTGATCTTTTTGTTTGAGTACGAGAAAGAGAGCATCAAAAAGATAAGCCCTTTGGACTGGAAATATAGGGAGTGAGTTAGGGCTTAAAAAAAGCAGGTTCCCTACACCCTCTTAATGAATACGGTGTAGAATATAGAGTAGATGAGATAGAGATATGGAGAACAGAGAGGTAGAGATAGAGATAGATAGAGATAGAGATAGAGATAGAGATAGAGATAGAGATAGATAGAGATAGAGATAGAGATTAGAGATAGAGATAGAGATAGAGATAGAGATAGAGATAGAGATAGATAGAGATAGAGATATAGAGATAGAGATAGAGATAGAGATAGAGATAGAGATAGAGATAGAAATAGATATAGATAGAGATGATAGAGATAGAGATAGATGATAGAGACAGAGATAGAGATAGAGATGATAGAGATAGAAATAGAGATGAGATAGAGACAGAGCAGAGCAGGACAGGATAGGATAGGACAGAATGAATAAAAAGAATAGAAAAACGAAGAATGTAGAATAGAATATAAATAATACAAAATAGAAAATACAATAGTTCAGTTGGAAGGGACCTCCAGTGATCACCTAGTCCAGCTGCCTGACCAATTCAGGGCTGACTAGAAGTTAAAGCTTGTTGTTGAGGACATTGTCCAAATGCCTCCTCAACACTGGCGGACTTGGCGCAGAGAGGCAGATACAAGCTGGAGGCGGACATTATCCTGAGCACAGGAGCCCTCCCGCATCTGCGCCAGAGAGCTCTGCAGGCTGCAGATCCCGGGAGCCTGACAGCTCTGCCCCGCGAGGAGCTGTTCTGCCGTGTCCCTGGATGCGCAACCCTGCGCTCCTCTGCCCCCTTCATTTCCATTCCGGTGGCTTCGGAGGCTGCTGTCCCAGCTCTCCCGCTGCTGATAGCAGGGTGGGCAGCAGCAGAGCCCCAGGCCGGCTGTGACACCTTAAAGGTAGGGGGGTATGGTTCTGCTTCTACACGTAGCGTTCGCAGCACACGCAGCTCCTTCCTCCTCACCTTCAGACGCCATCCAGAATTCGGGATGGACTATGGATGATCTTAAAGGTCTTTTCCAACCTAGTTGATTTTATGACTCTATGTCCGCAGTGAACTGCAAGGAGGGGGAGCCGAACACCCCCCAACCCTCCCACTCCTCCCTCCGCCCCCCACCCTGCCCTGCTTTCCTCAGCCTCCTCCTGGGCTGCAAACATCGCTGGGTAGAGAGACAACTGAGCTGGGCGCGGTGAAATCCAAGAGAAGGAAGAGGGAGAAGGAGGGTCTGCTCCATTCTCTTTGTCTTTCTTGCCTCTCCAACTCCTTCCAGGACCTCGGGGATTAGAGGAAAGGGGATCTCCAGGAAAGACCCAGAGCAGAGGATGCGGGCTCGCTCTCCCACACTCTTCCTTTTGCAGGAATCCGTATTTGCAGAAATGTCCCCTGGTACACACACAGGGTGACTCCCGAGTAGGTGCAAAGGACGCGACTGCAGAAAGCATTATCTCGTTCACAACCTCCCTTCCTTCCTTGCCGGCGAAGAGCGAGAAAGCTGGGGATGCTGCAAAACCCCGGGATGGGGCTTCAGGGGGAAGGTGGTGGTGCATGAGAGCATACACAGCCCCCGAGAGCCTGGGGAGCGCCGAGGGAAGAGGCGGGGGAGCCGGGGGCAGGGGGAGGGATGGAGCCCGACTCCCGCAACGAGGGGAGGAGGAAGGAGGGACCGTGTCGGTGGGATGGTCCGGCAGTCCTGTGATAAAAAGAGAGGCGCGGGGGAAAAAGTAGGGAGCAGCTCTGGACTCCTTTGCTCTCTCTTCTCCTCATCCCAGAACACGCAACTTCCCCGGCACTTACCTTGAGAGCACGGGAGCCGGTAGGACCAGAGCGGAGCTGCCGCAGGGACCTACCATCGGGCAGCCTCGGCCCGGCCCGGCTCATCTCAGCTCATCCCACCTCAGGTAAGCTCATCCCAGCTCATCTCAGCTCATCCCAGCTCACCACACCGCTCGCCCTCCGAGAGAGGTACCGGCGCCAGGGCGGGATGGACCGTGCGGTGCTGTAACGTACAATGCGCGCCGTGCCAGTGTGCGGGGCGGCAGCGGGCACGCAGGGATGGGGAAGCCCTTCTTGTCGTCGTCCCCGGCGCTGGCGGGCCCCGTGGTGCCTGTGCCGGGCAGGGAGCGGCCACTGAACTGAGGGCACCGCGCTCAGCCTTGTCAACCTAGAGCTGTCCCGGGTGTTCCCGAGGTGGTGAAGTCCCCTCCGGCGTTGAGCCGGGGCGAGGGTTCTGAGGGATCAAGGTGCTGGATCCTGCCCCGCATCCATTATCTCCATCCCGCCTCCCACTCCTGCACTCGCTGTTGCTTCACCTTTAAATGCCCCTTCGGTGGTCTCTGGCGGAGCTGCGGCTCCCGAGATCGCCCTCGGAAAACCGAGAAAGCGGGAAGCAGGCGGGGAAAACGAGGAAGTTCAGAGTTTTAACGCCTTCCTCCCCGCCTGCAGGAGAGAAGCCGTGAGGAGCATCACACAGCTCCTCCAGGATCACTCCAGTGTCTCCTTCCCTCCTCCTCCTCCCCCTTCCCTGCTTATCAGCATCCAGCTTTGCTCCCCCTGTGCTTTGTCCCGCAAAGCCCAGGTCTGCAGGTATATCAGGTTGGAAACTCACCTGCACGCAGACAAGGAGAGAAAAGTGAGGCTGAGAAGAAGCTGAGAAAGACCAGGCATCAGCGTTTTCTCCTAGAGAAACCATTCCTTTTACAGTTGTGCCTCTCCGCAGGGTGCCCTTCAAGGAATACTGATCCCTGTGCATCTGAGGTGTGAAGGTGGGCAGCACCATTAAGCCATCAGTATGGACTTCGTCATGAAGCAAGCTCTAGGAGGTAAGTGCAGTTGGCACAAGAGGGGCCTTCCGTCCTTCCATCCCCTTCCCTTTGCATCTAGCAAGAAAGGGTCCCTGTGAGACTCTATAAGGGCCTGCAGCTGGAAGAGCTGTCTGGAAACATAAGCCTCTCATGGATTCATAATCCCAGAGCCAAGTGTGTAAAGGATCTAGGCAAGAGAGGGCAGCAACAAGTGCTATGTCAGGGGAGAGATCACCAGCACAAGGGGTGCAGGGCCTGGGTCATGCCCCATCTGACACTTTACTTGCTCCATAAGGCACAATTCTTCCCTGGCTTTACATTATAACGCTGAGGTGGGTATTACAAAGGCTGCAGAAAGTTTTAGCTAGGGTAAACCCAAAGAAAGGATAGCATTTTGAGTATGTGCATGAGCCTCCACTTTATCCTCTCCCCACAGACCTTGATCAAAAACCAGGCAGTGCAGAAATGTTTGTACCTAGTGTTTGGAGATTTATTTTTAATAAGACAATCACTGCAATAATCAGTGATTAAATATTCATAAAATATCCCCCCACATATGCACCCTATATGGATTTTGGGCTAACCTCAAATACGTTTTTGACATATTTCCTTCCATGTGTGGTTGTTTTAACCTAATGGTGGGAAATAGAAAAGGCAATGTTGTATGTGTATGGGAAAACTGAAAACAATGCAGAAGTATTTGGGGATGAGGTTGTTTTGTTCTACCACAGGTAACATTGCCTTTCTGTGCTGCTTGGCCTGGACATTCAGTCCAAGCAAGGCTGTCACTGTGATGATGATGCTGAATGATGACTGCTGCAAGGAATTGGAATAGTTGGCCTCAGAGGAAGTCACTGTGGTTGATCTGATAATTCTTTTTTGTACTGTACTTCATGTGTGAATTATTCATTGATTTTCCTTTGGAGAAACTGTAGAGTCACGGGACTATTAGAATGCTTTGTGCATAGTGTTACTCTACTGATGTCATATGCAGCTTCAGCATTTACTGCAGGGCTGTCTCCCATGGCATGGGAGCAAGATTTTGATCCTTGAAAGCAAATGAAATGTTTGAGGTTTTTTCTTGGTTTGTTTTTTTTGTTGTTTTTATCACCAAGAAAGCAATAGTCTCACAGTTAAGACTAGAACAAGCAACCCAAGATTTATCTGGGGTGTTTTGAATGGAAAGATTCTACTGGAGAAGAAAAACTCTAATTTGATTGTACAAAATAGCTAGATATGGAGATACCTATGTGAGAAGACAGCAGTTTGTATGTTAGCAGGGTTACATTTCATTACTCTCCAGGACCTCTTTTGAAGGAGAAATACTTTTGGGAAGAGTAGATTTTGCACTGTTTGCTACTGCTTGTGCAGAAACGAACACTTGTACCTGCAAACTGGAGATACAGCCACTGCAGCTGGAAGTCTATGAATCCACCAAGGGAGATAAGTGCTTAGAGACTGCAGTTGAAGGCAGGGGAGGAGAGCTGCAGCAGAGCAGTAATGGCTGAGGTGCATGCCTTTTTGTGCAGATTAATTTCTAACCTGAGCTGAAAGCAGTGCCTGCCCATGTAACATCCACCCTGGGCAGACATTCATTCTAACATAATGTTGCATCCCAGAGTCAGGATTGGCATCATAAGAGAAGCTGCTGAAAAGGCAAAGTCAAAAAGCAACATTTGGCAAAGTCTGAGTTCCTGCTGTCTGTCAAGATGCTGTCCAGGGCACCAGCGTCTCTGCCAGGTGACTTAATGTGTCCGGAACATGTCCTCTTAATAAACAAGAAGTCTCTGCAGAGTGGTAAAATCCAGGAAATGCTCATTCATTAAGCAGAGACATGCTTTTAAATTAGAAGTAGTTTCTAAGAGGAAAAACAACATCTCCCAGGGCAAACAGAGCACGGAAAGCAAAGCTAGTTTTGGACACTTGTTTCCCACTGAAGCTAAAGCCCAAGCTGGTGCAGTCTGGCTGCACTGGCACAGTAAGATAAGGACTAAAGGTTGCAGTTTCCTTTATTATGGGGCCAGAACCCTTTTGTTTACTGGTTCTGACATCCCCAGGAAGATGCTCAAATTGAGCAAAGCAGCAAACCTCTGGTGGTAACAGGGTTGTTCCGGATAGGATACACGGTGTGATCTGCTAGTAGGCTTTTTCATTATTTGCAGTTCCTGCAAGATCTTCCAGTGGACTTTGTGGCTTTTTGACTTCAGTTTCATGTGGCTTTTCCCAGAACATCTCCAAATTAATTTTGCTGCCTGCTTGGGGTTTTTTGAATATTGTGAAAGTTCTTACCTAATTCTCAGCATCTCTTCTGGCAACCCTGGAAGAAACAAAAAATACTGCAATTTTGTCAGCGAGTTCCAGTTTACAGAGATTCAGACTTGCTATAGATAACACTTGCAGATCACCTTCCGCTATGATAGCTTAACCCTTTCACTACCTCAGCCACAACAAAAGCCAGTTTCCTTGTGTAATCATTATGGTCATGACATTTTCTCTTCTCAGCATCCAGCACCAAAGTGGAGCCCAGAACAGAGCTTATGGTATCTCAGAGACTGGATTTGAGACATGCTTTCACGTTGGGTGTTTTTCTGCTTTCCTGCTGGACAGGGCTGTACAGGGCTTTGAAGCATATGCGGACTTTGGGACCAGATTTTGTCATACTAGAGTGGTTAGGGTATGAAGAAAAACTTCATTGCTTTCCCACCTCCTCACTCATTAGTAGAACACTTCTGTGGTAGTTCTCCTATCTTCTTTGAAGCTATCCTTGAGAATGTTGTTCTGTGCTGTTAGAGACAAGAGAATCAGATTTGGTTTTCCTTGGAGTTTTGCCAGTCAGAGAAGTCAGTGATGTGTCTTGAAAAGTAAGTGAGCTAAGTTAGGAAGCAAGGATAGGCAGTTATGTTGTGTAGAGTTTCTTGGCTTGGAAGTCTGTGTGACTGGAGAATTTGCATTTTGTGAAATCAGTTTTGCAGGTTACTGAGTGCAAAAGAAGAATGTGTCCTTGCATTGACTCGCTGTTAAAGGGCATCTGCTTCTGTACAGTGGAAGGCCATTGTCTACTATACTGCCGGCACTGGGATTCTGCTGCTCATATTGGCAGCATAATCTGCATGGCAGTTGACGAGTTGAAATGTGTATTTGCAAATCCCTGTCCCCTTCAAGGCAAAATCCTTGTCCCTTTCATTAGCAGTGGAGGAAAAACTGCACAGAATATGAACTCATTTGGCCAATTTGCTTCCATGGCATGTTTTGTGCTCCTTAGACATTTCAACACCCTGTTTGAAAGTCACTTCATTTATTGTCTGACAATGTCAGATGCTACAGAGATACAGTGCAGTCATGACGCTTATTAGCTCTGTAGGACAACAAGAAGAAAAGAGCAAGAAGAAACCTAGAGGCTTACAATTGCAGCTTCTTCTTGCACAAAAGCAATGGGGACAGCAAAGGGGTATTTTGTAACTCTGATCCTGTCACGCCAGCAGACACTAACAGAGGTATGAAGCAAGGGTGATGAGTCACTTTACTGTTTCTGCGACAGTTCACTAAATGAAGACTACCAGAGTGATTTAATGATTGTGTTTTACATTAGGATTGCTCTTTACCAAGACACAGCAGAACTCTGGAGCACTCTCATAATGACCAAGCTGTCTAACTTTTCAGGAAAAAACTGGTAGTGGAGGACATGGAGGAATTCAGCCATAGTGTTTTTCACTGGGAAATGTTTATTTCTTTGTAGGGTTTTTTTTGAAAGTAAAGGTTGCATTAACAGCTGTGTTATATTCCTGTGACATACTGTACTGTCTTATTTTTGTCACTAGTGGCTTGGACAAATAGGGAAATGGGACCAAAGTAGAAGACAGTAAAATTCATGAAGATCTGCTTGCTGTCATCCTGTAACTGGGAGACTTGAGGGACAAGGGTCTCTAGGCGTTTTTATATGGAAAAGGAGAAAAGCCCATGGGGAGATGAGTAGCATTTGTCTGAGGTGGGATCATGATGTGGTTGGAGAAGGAGAGATTTCTTAGAGCAGAATCTAGCACTATGCATACCATTCTGTGAAGACATGGATATAGAGAACACACAATAGCTCTAACTCTACTATTTGATGTTGTGCAGAGGCCTTTAATGCGCCCCTTTTTTTTGACATGGATAGGAGGCATGTCTAGCTGGGATGTCTGCCTTAATTAGTGACTTCTCCTAATGTCAGCATGTGGATAAATCTTGCAACTCATTTCATATACAACAATGCAGATGAATTGTACTGTCTACATTTCTTGTACATATTACCTGTACTCCTTGAGCTCATTGTGCAATGCAAGCTCCATCAGGAGGAAGGCTTCATTGCAGTTTCTAGGTAGATATTTAGTGGTCTATATTGTATGCATATGTTTCTGGTTTATTGGCTGCAGCTTTGAGTGAAGACTACAGCTTAGCATTCACTTCTTTAACTGTCAGGATTGGTTTGGTTCATAATAATTGTTAAAATACTTGAGGCAGAAGACAAATGGAACCATATTGCCATCCTGAAAATGTCAGCAAGGGGGGACTGCCTACTTCATGTCCCTTACTGGCAGCTTTGATTCAGCTAGGTGTACCACAAAATACAGTCCAAAGAGAGTCTAAAGTGCCCTTGTTCCCAAAGATAAGCAGGGATCTAAACCCCCCTGAAGATGATGGGGTTGAAGTCACTTTTCATAAGCTCCTAAAAAACAGCCTGTGTGCTAAGCTTACGTTAGTGAATATGTGAGTATGTGTGAATACAAGCTAAGCCTGAATGGAAGCTGTACTAGTGTTTGACAACATCTTAGCAGTGACCTTCTCTGTGGTTTGTGAAGGGTATATTTTGTGCTACATTTGCCTTACTTTAGTTGCTTGTGATGTCGGGATGTAGTTGTTCATTTTTGCTAGAGAAGCCAGTGAGATTGAGTGCACTCAAAAGCAACACAGATGTGCCCAGGGTGGAACAGACAGTAAAAAAACACAGTGGTTTCTTTCTTCTCCTCTTCCAGCTCAGCCTCTTGTTTCTCACATGTACAGCTCTCTGCTGAGCCTCTTTCCTGTTCAGGGACCTCATGCATCATCTAGATTGTGTGCCACTGCTGATGTTAATGCATGAAATCCTGGAGCAGGACAGAAACTGTGAAGCAGAATGGCAAATTGTAATGCCAACAAGTAGAGGTGGTATTTACTTCTGGAATCTCTGTGGCATATAATCCTTGAAAACTGTGACGCATGAGGCCTTTCTTTTTGCGGCCAGGTGCTTCCATATCACATAGACTGAAGAAGCTGAGATGAGACAGGAGTTCTCCAGCCCATTGTCAAAGTCCTAAACGTGGGGGGGCCATCTACTTTTGTTCTCAGATAAACTGTTGCCAGTATTGCATGCAGCTCTAGGCCCCACAATTCAGACATGATGTTAAGGTATTTGATGGGGTCCAGGGAGGGCAACAAAACTGGTGAAAGGGCTGGAGAACATATCCTGTGAGGAGCAGCTGAGGACTCATAGTCTACAGGATGCTATAAGGATGCTTTGAAGGCTGGAGCAGCTCTGCTCTGGAGACAGGCTGAGATCCTGTAGCAGAGAAAGCTTCGGGGAGACTTTAGAGCAGCTTTCAGTACCTAAAGGGGTCAGAAAAATATCTGGAGAGGGGCTTTGGACAAGGACCTGTAGGGACAGGAAAAGGGGAATGACTTTAACCTGACAGAGGGGAGATTGAGATGAGATCTCGGGAAGTCCTTTCTTGTGAGGGTGGTGAGGCCCTGGCACAGGCTGCCCAGAGAAGCTGTGACTGCCCCATCCCAGGGCAGTGCTCAAGGCCAGGTTGGACAGGGGTTGAAGCAACCTGGTCTAGTAGAAGATGCCCCTGCCCGTGGCAAGGGGTGGAACTGGATGAGCTTTAAGGTCCCTTCCAACCCAAACCACTCTGTGATTCTGTGAGTCTGTGATTTTATAATTCTATGACTATAAGTTTGTCTATTTTGGAGAAAAGCAGGATGAGGTGTGTCCTTATTGCTCTCTAAAGCTGCCTGAGGAGGTGAAGTGGAGGCTGAGGTTTTCATCCCTTCTCCCCAGTGACAAGATATGTGGGAATAGTTTAAAGTTTAAAACCTCCCCACAGGAGGTTCAGATTTGACATTATGAAGTATTTCTTTACTGGAAGGTTGGTCAAACGCTGAGATAGGCTCCCTAGAGACAACAAAACAGGTTGCCCAGGGCAGCTGTGGATGCTTATCCCTGGAAATATCTATGGGAGGTGGTGGATGCCACAAGCCTGTCAATGTTGAAGAAGGATGTGGACAATGCCCTTGATGACATGCTTTAACTTTTGGTCATCTCTAAAAGAGTCAGTTGGACCAGATGATGGTTTAAGGTACTTTCCACTACGTGACGTGGAATATATTATAGTTATTTATTATAGTAATTATATTTATTACATT
>WYDI02018992.1:0-57240 GCA_009867235.2 Psittacus erithacus | reverse complement strand
TTACTGAGCAGCAACTAAAACCATCGGTGTTATCAGCGCTGTTCCCAGGCTGAAAGTCAAAAACACAGCACTGCACCGGCTACTAAGAAGGAGAAAAAAATGACTGCTACTGCTGAACCCAGGACAGTGAATTACATATATATAGCTCAGCCACTGTTGGAATAAATAAAACTTTTATACCAATTACTTTTATGTAGCCAGTTCTCTACATATTTGAGAAATGTTTTGAAGAGGTTTTTTTGTACTTTTAATGTATGGGTACTTAACCTTTTTTTCTCCCTGATCTGTAATACAGCTCTAATTATAGCAGTTAAAGGTGAAGAAACAATTAGAAATTTAGAAAAATGTATCCAACTTAATTCTACACAAAACTAAGTCACAAATTTAGACCAATAATAGAAAGGGATTATTTTCCTTATAGGAAAAGAAAAAAAAAAAAGAAGATATTTTCTGATCCAGAATGATAAACAATATTCTAGTCTGGCTCAATGGTTTATGGATATACAAACTTAAACCTGTAGCTGGTCAAGAACTGAAAAATGTTTTGGGATAAGTATTTTTGCTTGCCAGTTTAATTTCTTTCTTACAAATCATCTGTCCTTCCAAAAGAGTGGTCCCTGGCTGTTACAGAAACTGAACATGGAGTGTATGAAATATAACAAACACCCTGACTAAAAAAACCCATATTAGCTAGCAACTTTATACATAAATAATGTTTGAAAATCATGTTTTTAATAAGACAGGGTGTTTTGTTGATCCCTGCAGTAGGAAGGTTGTAATAATTCATGGACAGGCTGACTCGGGAGAAACTGCCAGACTCCAGGACAAATGGTCATGAGGAAAGTCCCAGCGGCAAGGAAAGTGGAGGGTTAGTACGCTAAGTAAAAGCTTTGTGAGATCAGAGAGATCAAAAGCACATTGTTTAGAAACAGGTCCAAGAAGCTTGAGGCGCACACAGACATCCTTCCTGCATCCAGCTACAACTAGAGTCTTGCAGCTGCAGCTCAGGTGATGGGACAGACCTTGATATCGCTCCTTTGTTTCAGCGTGCAGTTTTCATCTGAGATTTCAGCAGCCAAAGCTTTAGTGATTTTGGATGGAGAGCTTATGCAGTCCTTGTTTTAGGGGAAGCAGAGTGAGCTTCCAAATGGCTGAAAACAGAGTCGGGGGGCTGAAGCACTTCATGTTCCAATCTGTTGCAAAGTGAATATCTGTACATGCCTTACACACTGAAAATGAGACTTAAGTAAGGTTGAGGTATACTTAGGTATAGGTTGAGGGTCCAATAATGTTTAAAACCTCTTCTGATCTATGGTCTTATAAGCAAAAAAGAATCAATTTATTTTGTCCTCCCTGGAACATCTTTAGATATGTACAGATATGCATTGTGCAGTTTGGGCAGCTATGGTAAATGGGAAATCTCTATAAGCACCATCAGAAACCCAAAGCTAGGTGAGGAAGCACTTAAGTTCCTGAGCAATGTTCATTTCCAGATGTCAGGAAGTTTGCAAGCCATAACCACCACAATGAGTGAGTCACCAGATTTGCTGGAATTAATATTCATCTCCTATCTTGATAACACCATGTCATAACAAATAATACCAACAACGAATAAAGTAAGACTAGCTTCACTGCTTTTATTTTAGCAGGAAAAATAAAAGAGAGCACGCAGCTTTTAATTTTAGCAGGGCATTCAGCTGTGAAAAGGGGGAAGTGTTCTGGGTTGTACTTCCAGCATTTTATTTCAGAGAGTTTTTTTGTCAATAATTGTTTAATATGACATGTATTCAGCAAGTCCTCCAGCATGTCTTTAGAGAGAAAAAGTCATGCACAGTTCATTCAACGAATACAAATAAATGCTTATGCCTAGAGGTTGCTTCCTACTTACCTTAAGTTTGAAAGGGTGGGTTACAGACTTCTTTACTTAGCATTTCCTAAGGTACTCCCCATCCATATACTGGGGACCTGATGAATGTTTCCTCTGGCATTTCTTCTGGGGAACTACAAGCACATACTGAAACAATACTATGTCACTGCGTTTGTGTCTGGAAAACCTAAGCTAATCTGACACATTTCACACTTACTACCAGTTATTCATAGAGATTTTACAAATTAAAAAACCCAACCAACCAACCAAAAAAAAAACCCCACCAAACCACAAAATGGGGGGTTTTTTCCCCCCATTTTTTCCCCTAATGTCTTGTATTAAATTACTTCTGTTGACTTAGCTCAAGACAGTGCTCTTGGTTTGTTACCCAGCTAATTACACCTGAGCATTGTAGTGAAAAGCAGAACACGTAAATCTTGTTTTGAGATCTTATTCTACATGCCAGACATATGGCTGTTAACATTTGAAGTCTCCAGACATTACAAAGGCAACAAATCTTTATAGAATATGACCTTTTGTCTGCTGGAGTTCAAGTTTTACCTCTACAAAATGAAATAATAGGGGTTTTTTCCTACCTTATTGAGGTGGGTATTGAAGTCTTCCCTTAATGAATGAAATCTTGGCTTTGTCAGAGTCAATGTCAAAACTCACGTTGGCTCCAATATGGCCAGATTTTATCTAATATTTAGGATGCCCCTTATTGCTGCCCTGTGTGAACTGTGACAAACCCCGAATGCTCTGCACTTTCTGTAAAATATAGCCTTGTGCACTCATCTGATGATTCCCTCTGTGTCACTTACTTTTGCCCTCTTTCCTCTCCACATATAGACATTTAATGTATCTATAATTTTCTTGATGATTTTCATCCCTTGTTTTAATATTGCAACCATATTTGCTGGCTTCCTGCCTGGTCTCTTGGACTCATTTGACAGTATATGCTTTCATTTGCTATTCAGCTATTTTACTATCCTTTATGATTTTGTTTCATATCCTTTCCTATATTCTTTATAACTTTACCCTTGACCTTCCTCTTCTTTTGGCAGAACTAAAAGCCAAAACCTTCTTGAATTAATGTAATTTGCATTTCCAGCTGTAGTGTTTCTCATTTGAAAGTTTTTCTTTGCATTTGCAGTATCTTTATCTGCTCTGAAGCATAATAGAGTTTCAATTTATATACTGCTTTTGACATCAAGCAGTCAGTTCAAAGTCTTTTATAAAATGGGGAAAGAGGAAGCCAAACCTGAATAATCGGTGCAAATAGAAAGTTTTCAGGCTAGATTTAAATTGAGATAATGTAAGGGCATTCTACATATGATAATGTTTCTTTCTTTACCCCCAGTGTTCCCTACTTACTTACTTTCTATTAAACATTACACTAAGTGATCTTTCCATTCTTCTGTATCTTTTTTGTTTCTAATTGCGGCTGTACATACTTGTGGGAAGTTGATAGTGGTTTTTTTTCTTCTTACAGGCTTTCACACATACATGTTGAAATCGTTTATTATGACTTCACTGCTATTTTTAGACATAGACCAAAATGAAACTTCATCAGATGGTTGCCTTGACACTCAGCTTTAGCATCACATGTAACTCTCCAGGGCAGCTTCATTCTCTGGCAGAAATTTCGGCCACTATTCACTCTCAGGAATGTTAATTTACCGCAAATTGTACCTCTTTTCTTGAAAGTGATTTGCCTATAATAGACAGTCCCTGGAGAATGAGAAGAGACCTTTCATTTTATTTTATTTATTTTTTTTCCCCTGAGGTTATCAGACACAACCAGGATTTGCAGTTCTGGCTTGAAGCTACTAGAATAACACAAACTCAGTCTTATTTGTCTAATGTCATGATGAGAGGCATTATTGGGAGAGATATGGACAGGGGCTTGGAGAAAACACTTTGATTCTGTAACCCAGAGACTTTCATAGACATACTGCATCACTGCAAGACTTTTTCCTCTTGTGATTATTTCTTCTGTAATGTAACATTATTGTAATGGAATTCTCAGTGACTAATTTCCCAGAGTATTATATCATTCTATTATAAGGAATCCTCCTTATTGTCATTCCTTGATCAGGATTATGGAAAAAGGCTAATGGATACTCAGGGATTAATCATTACCATAACTGTGGATCAAGCTCTGGGAGAGGAAGAAGTAGAAAAACATCCACTACTTGTCATTCTAGAAGGAGTCACGAGGCAAATTTTTATCCAGAATAAAGTACAAATTAAAAAAATGCTAAATTAACAGATGGTAACAGCACCAGGTTACAATTTTTATTTTTTTTTTATTTTTTATTTTTTTAACCTGCAAGTTCCAAGCTGCTAGTTTGCCTTTGACAAATACGCCAGTGGACTTCTGTCTACCATGAACAATACACATGCACTGAGGAACATGAAAGTTAGTGGCCACTCTGTGCTGTGCCTCACCCTGCCTTTAAGAACTGCTTGCCAGTCTTCTAACCTGAAGAAAGTCTTTGTAGTAATGATGAAATTGATAAAGGAAAAGATGTTTAAACTAGAGCACAAAGACATTTATTCTGCTGTTGATCCATGAATTGTTATTCCTTTATAGGAAGCATGATGCATCTCCCCAACAGCTATTCAGAGATACCTGCTTGTCCCAGATTTTCAATTCACTGTTCAAAGGAAAGAGTTTATCTGCTACTTCACTGCAAACTTCTGAAGTATAAAAAGGAAAATATTTATTTTAACGTACATCAAAAAATTACCTTAAACCTTTACTGCTTGTTTCTATTTGTCTGTGCCTGAACAGTTACTGTAATCACTTCACTTTGTTTTACATCATACTTTGCAGTGAATGGAAAGCATTATTAGATGCTATTTCTCTCAAAATCATTCCTGAAAAGTTCTGCAATTAGTTGTCTCCTCTTTTCCATGTATCATTGGAAGACAGAGTAGGGGACAGAAATACTGATAGAAAGTAAATACAGTGAGAGGCACTTGTTGAATCACTGATCTTGCTGCTAGTAGCATTGATCAACACATTTCTAAGAGCTCTGTAAGCCATGGCTTCACTCACTTTCTCTTTAGTAGTTTGTCTCACTATGGTATACTGCATGTCAAGCTATTTTACATGGAGTACTTCATGTGTTTTGATTCTGTTTCCAACCTAAAGCCATCTCTTTTTTCCAATCGAGTAATATTGATTTCAGGCTTTTTAAGTGCTGTAGCCATACTATTCTCTTCTCTGCTGAGTATGGTCTGATTCTCTCTCTAAAGAGGATAGCTCATTCCATTCTTCATCAAAGGAACTGTTCTCAGCTCTTCTTTTCCTCCTGATAGAGTTGGCTCTCATTCCTCTTCCCACTGCCAGCACTATTGGCCTACTTTGTTATGCTCTGATGGAGATATCCTACCCTACTTGGCTGCAGTTGTCCTATTCCACTCAGCTCAGATTAAGCTCTCCAACTCTGTTCTTTTTTTCCCTCTGATACGGTCATTCTCCTGTAATCCTACGTGCTTTTCTATAATCAGTCTGCTCATCATTTGTAGAAAGCTGTCTTGATAATAAGATTCCCTCCATATGGAATTTAATCCAGATATTTGCTAATGACCACTACTGCTTTTTTCCTGCCATGATTTTGATAAGAAAACTATACTGTGTCATATGCTCTATAAAACAATATACACATCCACATTAATGTATAATGATCTGTGTAAGAGCATATCGGTACAAAGCTGTGAACAATCCTTACACGTGTCTTGGGAGCCAGACAGAAATGGACCCATGTAAATTCTAGTTAAAGGCTTATTATTAGTTGAAACACATATTACAGAGGCATAAAGGGATCCCATTGGTGTTATTAAAAACCACCTGACTAAATCCTTCATAGAGTGTATCAATATCAGTGCACCTGCCCTGGGGGCTCTGGAGAAAACTTTCCAAAATGTGTATGAACTTTGGTTAAGAGCATGTCTAATCCTACAGTGTTTACCAGTTGCTAATTATTTGGCCCCTGATTTGTATCACATATGAAAGAATTTTAAGTGTTGTTTTGTATGTTGCTATTGGCATGTCCCAGCC
Source organism: Psittacus erithacus (assembly GCA_009867235.2). Lineage (NCBI taxonomy): Eukaryota > Metazoa > Chordata > Aves > Psittaciformes > Psittacidae > Psittacus > Psittacus erithacus. Next base: position 51,304 of record WYDI02018992.1, on the reverse strand, counting down.
ACAACTGTTCTAGCCATTTCTGACAGTTTATTACATTTCTGTTTGCTTGATGCAATTCTTTTTCTGTAGTCACAATGATGCAGAAAAAATGCCCATGAATTAAACAAATGAGAAAGTGCAATTAATTAATGAAAGTCCTTTTTGAAAATCTTGGCCCATATTAATCTTTGTCTATGTATTCATGCCATCCTATTTCTTAACTTACCTATTCTGCATTATAAAAGAGTATAAATTCATTACCGTGAACATTTATTTTGACTGAAGCATCGCTGGTTTTAACCAATATTCTTGTATGAATCAGAGCATGATAAAAAACATTTAACTTCATAAATCTTTTACTTCTGAATGACTGATGAAAAAAGAAAGGGTCTATAAAGCCATGAATACCTTCTTAGTAAATGGTGCAAAAAGTTCTATAAAAAATAATTGATAATTTTGACATCAGTGAAAAAAAAGAAATCTGTCTCCTTTATGAAGTCTTTTGTGTGAAATATGGAATAGTTTAAGCTATAAAATATATGCTTACCAGCAGGAGATTCAATGGCTTTAAACTAGATATTTACAGATGAAAACAGAAATCAGTGTTATAGATAAGCAATTCAGAAATTGTTTTTACTTATATTTTTATTCTCTTGCTCATTCTCACTTAAAATAAATGATTCCAACATTATACACAGTTAATTACATCTGCTGGAAACTAAAATATTTAGTTCCAGCACCTTTTCTCAATGGACTTGCAAGACCCTGTTTAGAATTTGTGTATATGGTGTGTTGCATATCTTAAAACCATAAAGACCATGTCAGGGACTCTAAGGAATAATAAAATATTAATTTGATGGCAAAAATTAAGTGGCTTAAAGACAGAAGCTGTTGTTTATCCCATGAGTGGCTTTTAAGACATTGATGTCTGGTTTTGAATGTGTCTATTCTTAGCCAAACTAACCACACCTAATGAGACCTAAGTAACTGTCTGACTTCAATCAAGCAGTTCACTTATGGAAAACCACCAATTTCCTCTCTGTCAGGTCCTCAGTATGAGAAAGGACATTTCCTGTTTCTGGGCTCTTCTGATTTTGGTAGCACTATAAAAAGGCCTGTTTCATCCCTGAGAATGTGCAGAAAAGACATGCCCTTAAAGAGGAAACACACTCTTTACACACAGAGAAACACATGGGCAGAAAGCATGCATCTTATGCGTGATATTCTAATTCACAGAGAAAACAGAAACACCTAACTGACCATGAATAGAGAAACAAAGACATTAATTATATGCTTGTTAAAATAAACAAATAGTTCCAATGCTCCACTGCTTCAAGAGAATTAATTCAATTTACAGAGCCCAAACATCCGGCTTATAGTTTAGTAGGGGTATATATTGTGTTGTCCAGTTTAAATAAGAAATCTAGGGATGTACTTTTCTTTCAGTGTCTGCTCAAGCTAGTCATAATAGTATGGTCAAAATACCAATTTACCCAAGGAATACTGCGCTATGAAAAGTGCAAAAGACTAGTCACTATGATTTCTAATAACATTTAAAAGTAATCACAAAGCATGGTAATAATTAGTTTCTTTTAGAAACATATAAAAATTTAAAGAAGAGAACTTAATTCCAGAGCTATTTTTGTATTTTTGTATTTTTGTATTTTTGTAGTGATTACAGGGACTAATGGCAAGTTATAATTTTTTCCTTTGATTAATAACATTTAGAACAAATCAGACAAAATATGATCTCTGAAAATTTTGAGAAAGTGTCCTTTTAATATCCAAGATTCTGACTTTACCCTGTCTTCTTCCTGCTTCTGCTGACATAATTCTTCAAAGCAAAGCAAAATGCTGAATATATCTTAAGGAAGCACCAGATAGTCTAAGGATCTTAAGCAACATAATGTGAAAGCATTGGCAAAAGGGCAGAAGGTAGAAGAAGAGCCAGTAGAGCAGATGGACACTGTAGCAGCACAGAGATGAGCAGAAAAGGGTCTATTTCACAGCTTAGAGAGGTACAAAGAGTAAAAGTCACCGAACTTAACCCCACATTCCAGTTCTTTTGAGATGTTCTGGTAAAATCATTCTTATCCCTTGATGTTAATGATCAGAAGGACAAAATGTTACTGTGACCTGTGGTCCTTGAGAAGAATAAAAAAGAAAAAAGGAAAACATCTGCACTGTGCAAACCCCAGGACTCCTTCTAGGACAGAACAGTGGGAAGTATTTTCTGCTGACTCCTGTCATCGGTATGTGTGCCTTAGCAGACTTCATCATTCTTGCAATTAGTATTAAAATTATTTTTAGAGAGACAGTTGGCCTCTGAATGCAGATGTGCTACATACAGTTCGTTAGGAATACACATCAACTATTTCAACAGAACTGAGGAGAAAAGTAGACAGACTTGGATGTTTTGTTCAGCTTTATTTTTCAGATGCTTTGCTTTGGTGCTATGGGTATGGTATTCGCTTTGTCATGTAATTATACTATGTCTTGTTTGCTTTAGAAAACCAGGTTTATTTTCTTTTTCAGGAAAGAAATGACAAGTGCTATTTTAATCTTTCCAAACAGTTTTAGTATTAAACATTCCTAGCACATATCAGTTTGGGGAGAGAAAGTTACAGCTTTGGGTCACTACGTCTGGAGTTTTGTCCACTCCCAGGTAGATGTGACTGCCAATAGCAAAAGAGAGAGAAGAGTTTGGAATCAGATTTTCAATTAAGATTATACAGACAGCATCAATGGTGTCAGGCTCAAGGGAGGCATTCGCAGTCTATATTTGCTATGCAAACCACCAAATGCCTCCATCTGACAGCTTTTCAAAATAGCTACACTTGGCACCACTACTTTGGGCACAATATGTCCTGGATAATTTATTTAGTTTATATATTCAGCTGTGTACTAATTAACTCTTTGTCTTTTGGACTTCTTTTTTCCTGTTTAATGCACTTAACATTGTGCCATTGGAGTCCAAGGGGAAAAATTGCTTTGGTGTTTACCTTGGTTGAATTAAGAAGATGGTTTCAGTGGACTTATGCAGCCTTTAGAGAGCAGAATTTGGTCCTCTCAGTGGAATTAGCAAAGTGCTATAAATACCTCAATTAAAAAAAAAAACCCTGCAAACCAATTTTACCTTCTTTTCTCACCATTTGTTTTTTACGTGCCAAAGGACAATTAGCAGAGGACAGCACAAAGCTTTTCAAGGAGGCTCTCTCAAGCCAATAAAGTCAACAGCGAGGCAGAACCTAGGTTTTTAATTGGTCCCCCATTAAAATTGCTCAAGGGGCAGTGACTTTTAAGATTTTAATTTTTGACTATTAATCCAGAGCAGTTTTTTCTGAGAGAAAGGTCAGTGTGAAGGAAATTAAAACTAAGGTTTGCATTGTTTTGCCGGCCCCATTCTTATTGAATTAGTCGCTAATGTTTGCAGGAATTTTCAGTTTAAAGATGAGGAAAACTGTATCACTAATAGAAGCTAGTGTTTAAAAGCAGTTTGTTACTAGCGCAGCAAACAGGATACTAAATACTAAGCTGTGAAAGGCATAAGAGAAGTCCCCTGTACATTCCAAAGAAAGGGACTGAGAGCTAATAAACTGCCCTTACTTGAATTTTTTTAAAGTACAATTTTTTTTAAAATTACTTGTATTACAGTAGAAATGTTGCACCTTTCTACTGTATTTTGTTTTCTCTTGCTTTTTTCATGAAGGGCATGAATATTTTTTTCATTACATTTTTTGTAGAGATAGATGCCACTTAACCTGCATTGGATGTGAGATTTAATGTTTTTAGTGTATGAATGCATGCTTGTGTGTATATTTACTATTTTATACTGAAATATTTCATTTAAACAATCACATTGTGAATTGTATAAGGTTGAGAAATGCTGAAATCTTTGGAATGTTTTAAGATCTCTCGGTGGCTACCTGGATTTTGTTGCAGAAGGCATTTGGCTTAGTTCTTTATTTGTACTAGTCTAGTTAATTTGATTTGTGCCCCTTTTATGATCCACAATACACTGTACAGTGCACATTAAACAAAATAGTATCTAGAAATGCGTTCTATCAAGCTCATTATTTCCAGAACATTTCTACCTAGCTATTATATCACATATGAAACATTACACATGTGGTTAACATGTATGGCAAACCATACAAAAAGTTATTTCATTGAAATATGTATTAGAGTCCTCTCTGCTGTCATGGTTTAAGCCTAGTGCTAAATTGAAATTTCCTGGATCACATGCGGATGTTTTGTCTTATTAAACCATTTCCAGCTTAGAAGGAGACAAGAAATTAAACCTGAGAGTTCTGAAATTCACTTACAAAACCCAGTTACTTTGATTTTGAGTTTTCAAGTTCTTAAATTAAACCCAGGATATTCTGAAATACAAACTGTTGAAATTAGAATGCTGCAACATTGTCAGAACTGTATTCCAGGGTTGTTCTTGGGTTTTGTTTGAAAGCTGATTCTGACAAAATTAGAACTGACCTTGTACTGTGTTGACAGAGCTGCATATTCCAGAGGAGTAACCCTCTGACAAGGGCTATTAATAATTAATGGAAGTTTTTGAAGTTCCCATCACAGAAGCATATGAACTGCTGAGAATTTAGAAGCCTGAAAAAGAGATAAAGTATACACATTTAATCATTCAACATATGGAACTAGGAATTTGATGCTGTTTGTTGGCTGACAAACTCAGTTCTCAGATATTGAGAAAGTCAGAACTTTGTGGCAGGATTAAGCTGATATGCCTGACTGTGGAGTGATGAGCTCTGATTGACGCAGCACGAGTCTGAATGGTGTTCCCATGCACAGCAGAGGAAAAAATGTTGAAATTTCCCTTGCTTTAGAGAATGGAGAGGAGAGAGAGGGCAATGGAGAAGAAAAAACATAGACATAACATATGTTGCACATTAAAAAGAAAAATTGTTTACTGAACTGCATTAAAGAACCATTAGTTTTTTCCCCTTTTTTTTTTAATTTAAAATTCACTCGTGTGAGGTGAAGCGATACTGTGGCAGCCAAAGCACTAGAGTGGAGGTCAGGCCTTCGTTGTCACTTTTGTTAAATTCTTGGTAGCCCCAACTGTACGAGAGACCACAGGCAGAAACTTCACACCAACCCAGCAGTCTGGCTCGGAAGCAAAAACATTTCCCAGAAATTTACAGTCTGGCACTTCTTATTTGTGTGTACCAGCCTGCTCAATATCCAGGCTCCCTGCAAGCTACTTTTCACTTTGGGATTCACAGTAAGCATATTGAAAGCAATGGAAAAATTCTCATTGATCTTAGGGGCCTTCCAGACAGACCTTCTGTGAGTGCAAATGCTCCAAACACCAAGTTAGAGATGTTAATGTGAGTTTGTCATACAGTGAGGTTGTTACAGAATTGTATATAAACAGTGTTTTAAAGTGTGGGGCAATAACCATTTAGTGAGTGAGATGAAATGGGGACATGTAAGTCACAGCAACATATTTTAGTAATTTGTTTATGTGAAAGCAAACAAATTGCTATGAGTTTTATCAATTACCATTAATTTACTGGAAATTATTAACATTTCTTTTTCTGTATTGGATTGAGAGATTCAATCTATTCTATTTATTTACTTGTTCTCTGTTTCTTGTTTTCATTTTATACCTCTGGGATAATTAGCAGAGACACAGCCCACAGTGAACAAAAATGCCCATGGACCTTCACAGCTCTTAGAAGCAGCAGTGAGGAGTGACACATCAGCTAAAGGGAAGACCTGAAGCAGCTGACTCACATAATGACCCATCAAGAGAGACAGGGGATGAACTGGATAATTTGGGGGTCTTTTGGTATCCTACAAAGAAAAATCCAACTGACTACGATGCTCAAGTTACTAAATTTTTGCCACTTCTTTTTTATTTTATTGTTTTTTTAAATTAATTGCACTTAACCAAATCCATATATCAAGTTAAAAAAGCCAAATGGTGAAGCTCCATTTATCAAAGGTTTCCAGTATCCTCAGGAGTGCGTGTGTAAAGGGGAGCATGCTCCATGTAACATACACCTAGATCACTCTTGAACTTCTACCATCCTAAAGCAAGCACAAGCCTAAGCTAGAGCCATGTGTATACATAAAAGACAAAAACTGATTAGTTTACTCAGAGACAGTGAACCGAACAACAAACAAGCAGAAATTAGGCTAAAGGAGATTAATACACAGAAACACAAGGAGGAAAGTTAGCATCTAAATCTCAGATAGCAGACAACTAGCAGATTCATTGCCCTTCCAAAGGAGAAATAGGTGATTCAGCACATGCAGTGAGCGTGTACGCAAGAATGGCATTTATACTTTTGGGGCTCACACAGCAATCCTATGGGAATGGATTATTGCATGCTGATGAAAACAAACATAAGCCAAGCTCTGGGATTGCATTATGCTGCTAACCACTTTTCAAAGAAAATTTGGACTACTAAGATTGCAAATTTAACAGGTCCCACATTGCAGTGACAAACACAGTGTACAAACACTAAACCTGGTGGCTTGTTTAGATAGCCCTGTTCAACCACACAGGACTCCTGCTATTGTGTTTTTGAAGGGAATTTTCTGAAGGATAATAAAAACGTGTGTACGTGAGAGACAATCAAATACACCAACGTTTTAAAAGCAACTGACATTGCCTTATGTGTTCCCCTTGAGCCTTTCAAAAAAGAAAAAAGAAAAATTACCCGGTCCAATATTGCAGCTGTTTTTCTCAATTTCCTGGTGGCATCAAGTTCTAAAACTTTAATTTTCCAGTCAGATACCAAGCATACCTGAGATCCCCTATTATGGACTTGATTATCTGCGTCTGACTGACATGGTAACCATGGCACCTTGTCCTGGATTCAGCAGTAGCAGTCATTTTTCTCCTTCTTAGTAGCTGGTGCAGTGCTGTGTTTCTGACTTTCAGCCTGAGAACAACGCTGATAACACCGATGTTTTTAGTTGCTGCTCAGTAATGTTTACTCTGACCAAGGACTTTCTGAGTCTGATGCTCTGGCAGGGAGGAGGGGAAGCCGGGAGGAAGCAGAGACAGGACACCTGACCCAAACTAGCCAAAGAGGTATTCCATACCACAGCACGTCATGCCCATTATATAAACTGGGGGTAGTTACCCAGAGGGGTGAGATCACTGCTTGGTAGGGCTGGGTATCGGTCAGCAGGTGGTAAGCGGTTGTATTCTCTTCCCTTGTTATTTCCCTTATCATTATTATTACTGGTGGTAGCACCAGAGGTTTTGTGTTATACCTTAGTTACTGGGCTGTTCTTATCTCAACCCGTGGGAGTTGCATTCTTTCCATTCTCCTTCCCATCCCTCCGGGAATGGGAGGAGGAAGAGAGGGAGTGAACGAGTGGCCACTTGGTTCTGAGTTACTGGCTGGGCTTAAACCACGACACACCTTAATGGTGATGACGAATTCAACTTCAAAAAAAAAAATAAAAAAAATAAATCTTTCTAATTTACAACCATACAGTTTCACACAATGTGATAGTAAAGAGGATACATGGTGAAACCTGACAGGACGTTGAGTTTATTGCACAAGTGTGGGCAGCTGAAAAGGCAAAAAATAATACAGTTGTCACTGGACTGTTTCACTTTAAGGCCGTATAAACAAAAGCACTGTTGTTAATCGGCCCAACTCTTCAGCTGCATAATCCTGAAGTATTAATGTTAAACGTGGAATCTGTAAACCTCCAGCTTTGCTGGGTACATGAAATATATGACTGTACAACAGTCTGTTTTGGTCAAGAAATTATTTTGATGTTTGAAATTAGGACGTCCGCATATAAAGTAAATGCTTACATAATGCTTTACATTTTTTGTACCTTAATGTTGCTCTTTATTTTCTGTAATATTCAATTTCTACTAAAATGGCAATGAATCTAGTGGTACACAAGTTGCAGAATAAACATCGAAAATGTATGAGAAATGGCTCAGCAGTAAATGGTCTACTTGTTTTTTTCCACAGACATTCTATTATAGAAGAAATATTAAATCTGCAACAGCTCTTTCAAAACAGCTCTTTTTTTCTCTTTGAAAAGAAAAACCTAAACACTTCTTAGAGTATATGATCTAAAAGAGTAACCTATCTTTGAAGAATTGCATTTTCATTCTCACAATGCTTGCTTCAATCTCGCAATTTATAAGAATAATTTATTTTTCAGTAATACCTAGTCATGTGCTTCTCTGATATTGAGCATTCAAACAATCTGGCACAAGAATGATACTGAGATGATCTTTAATATAATGTCAGTGTGTTAGTCACAGCTATTTATCCTTAATATTAATCAGCTCATATTATTTTTATACATACATGAAGATATTTTCCACGCTTTTTCGCAATAATAAGGGAATCCATATTTGCTTTAAGTTCTGAATTGAAATATAAATGTAAGGAGAGGACCTTAAAAAGCAGTTTTGTATCATTCACACAGGTTTTTTTTCTTCTACAATAGTCTAGAACAACAAACAATGGGTAACAGTATCCTCTGTACAGTTTACAGAACCTAATGATTTTTTTCCAGTCTTAGGCCCCTTGCATCTCATATTTTTCTACATACTTCTTCATAACTAATTGAGGTAACATAAGCTTGCATTCTCTTGAATATTTTTCACTGTCAGCTTTCTCTCCTGAATAAACCAATCTCTTGAAAACTGACATAGCACACAGTAGTAGAAATGTAGGAGAAGCAATCATTATTTAAAGAGAGGTGGAAAGAGGAGGCTGAATGAAAAATGGGTAGATATGAATCACATATGCCAAATGCTGAAGTAAAGCCTGTTTATCCCTAATAAGTTGGTGAAGTTGTGGAGAAGAGTTTATCCCTGTGAATATAGGATTCTTGTAGTATCGCTGAGGTCAGTGATAATGGATGGTGATCATCAGCCCACTAAATGCTCGTTGTGTAAGTTAAAGTTGCCTAGGGACTGCTTTAACCTGTGCACCCAATTTTTTTCCAAGCCTATAAAATGTTTCAGAAATGAAAACATACATAACATGCCTATGTGGGCCATGCGTTCTTTGTTTCCTGCTTTCCTAAGAAAGCCCTTGTTTTCCTCTATTTTGTATTTTTTTTATGCCCTGGGTTCTTGAAGATGGATGTCTAATTGTAGTTTGAATGTCAGATTGGGGTAGCGACTTTCATTCCCGCGCACAAACCTCCTGGATCCACAGGGTGCAAGAAGGGGCAGAATTGAGTGCTTAGATTTTAATGGGTGCTTAAGAAGTAATGAAAGGAGAATCAGCTTATCTTGAGGTGCCCGGTGGGCTACATTGTTTTCAAATATCTTTTAGCTGGGACTTCTCTTTCTAAGGTTATATATTGTTCCAATGATTACCTCAAGAAGCATGACAGTTCCAGATACACCCTTCAGATACTACAACTGCAGCCACAACTCTACATTGTGTTAAAAGCCAGTTTGCATTGTACTGATAATGCCAAAACATGCTACTGAGCTCAGTTTATGGCGAAAATAATTATACTTTTTCTTGCAGCAAAGAAAGCAGTTCAGATATGATCCACTAATGCACTGCATGTGTCTGGTTTCCAGATAAACAGGCTAAGATTACAGCAGATGTGGGGATTTACAGTGTACATAAGGACTTGCAGTCCACCCTGAAGAGGATATCCACTGCTCCTTTAAGGACATCAGCTCTCCAGGACTTTATAGATTTTATGGTTTATCTTTCTCTCTCAAAGTATCACTTCAGTTATATTTATTCAACATCCACACATGAAATTGTTTTACTGGACAAAGTGATCTGTGACAATCTGAAATCATCCAGCTACTAAACTGCATGTTAACTTGAACTTAAAAGCATTTCTGGTGTAACAATATGGTGTGCTGAGTTAAAAGAGTGATATGTGGAAAGATCACTCCCATAAAGGGAAACTTTCTCAGAGGAATCAGGGTTTTGAGAAAGACCCAGAACATTATTGCAGTCAATGGAAAGTCTGCTGTAAAAAACTAGGGAGCTTTTCCCCGTGGTTTCTGGGAAGGAGATTACACTTATCCTTGCCTCCATTAAGAAGGCAGGATGGTCATCTTCTGGACATTATAAACCTTTCAGACTTGTGGGAAGTTTCTGAGCAAATTCCTTAGAGTTCTCAAAGAGGTGAGACACAGTGCCATATTACACCTGCATCTTACCTCCTTCAGGAAGTGAGAGCCCTAAGGTGCAGAGATGTTTGGTTTTGCAGAGCTGGGTTGTGTGTGAATGTGTGTCCCCATATCCTTAAGAGTATGTCTGCACATGGAATTCTTAACAACCATATGGGACCTTTGATATAGTGTGCATAGTAAATGTTTATCAAGAACTTTTTTTCTCCTGAGCATATGGAATACCCAGAATAGTAATGAAAAAAAAAACCCAACTCTGAATAAAATAAGAATATAAAAATGTTTATTCAAGGCAAAATTGAGCACCTTTGAAAGTGCTATTCTTAGTTTTTGCATTACATTCTTTTAGTATCATATCAATTATCATCTTGCTTATTTTCTTGTCCAGTCTAAATTTTGACTTCCAGAGTAATTTACTGCCCAGAGAATTGAAGGAAAGGATGTGGTCTACAATACAGACTGAGACACAAACTCTTATTCTAGTCTTATCTCTTACAATTATCACCCTTCTTAAAATTGAAAAGTTGTTGTTAATCTCATTTACCTAGACTATAATGGTCCAAATTTCACTGAAGTCAATAGAAAGGATCCTATCGATTTTGGGTCAAGTCCAAAACACATTTAATCATAGTATTTAGGTAGGCATCTCAGCTCAATAGAACTGTGGTGCTTTTTGAGGTTTGCCCAAATCAGCTGACATTTAAAACAAAGTATTTTGGATAGCCCAGGACTTAATCTGCTTCTGTAAGTCAGCATTTGCTTGTCACAGTTTAATAACACATGATTTAATAACTGATTTTAGCAGGTATAAACAAAATCATTCCTTTAAGTCACACAAATGTATATCCTGCAATTGACTTTTCCTGAGAGGATTAACTAAGTTCATCAAGACAAGGATCCTGGAGTTTCAACATGTCTTTCCAGTTTTATTTTCATTTTATCATGTCAGTGTTTAATTCAAGGAAATTAAAATAGGACTATAAAAAATATTTACAATTCATATGCTAGTGATTGTTTTGAAGCAGAGACTACGGAAATAAGGAGCAATAAACAATCTGAGCACTAAACCGGAGATTTTGGCAGTTTATTATACATATTCCTCTTCAACTGGTCATTCAAAAAGCTGATATACCTGAAAACAAAACCATTATATACAACATATATACACACATATCTATGTGTGATATATGTATATATGTTTTAGGTTTTCTGATTCTTGGCAAATATTGCAGGTAGTTTACATGAGTAACTGAAAGACTGTTTATACATGAATACAAATATACACATGTACACAGACTCCCCACACAGCTTTCCAAATGCCTCCTCCCTTCCTTGAAGCTTTACAAGAAAGTACACATTTTTTAATGACATTTCATTAAAAATATGCTTCCTTGGAAGGTGGTCAAGAATAAAAGCCATGCTACTGCTTGGCAGTAAAAGTGGTACAGCAGGCACTGTGCTGCAGCTAAAGAGCATCACAATCTGCTTTACTACAGCTGCGAGTAGTACTCACAGGCGCTTCCCAGAATAAAACACTAGGAATCCTTCATTGACTTTGGATTTCCCTTTTCTTTCTTCTCCCTCTGATTTCAAAGTTTTCTGTTTATGTTCCTTTTCTGAATGGATAATAGTGGAATAATGGGGAATATAATTGGATTATTAGGAATACAATCTTCAGTTGAACTGGTTTCCTTGTATTTGCTTGGAAACTTGTTTTCGCTTGGAAACTTGTTTTCTTAGAGTCTGGTATTGCAGTTAAAGAGAATGGGATCTCATTAAAAATAAAGTTTGTGTGACTCTCATTTATTAGGAATAAGACAGCAAAACAACTGACCTTCAGTATCTATTGAGGTCAATAGTTAAACGTTACAGTCTTGCTTTTGAAAACAGTGGTCCATTTTGCTGTTCAAATAAGCTTTACAGGGCTCCAGTTTTAAGAATACATTTCCCATGATTAAAATTAACTAAAAGCAGTCAGCAGAGGATTTTTAAAGATGTATTTTAGGCAGTGTAGTACCAGTACATTCAGATGTCCCTTACATTAGCATTTCTGAACAGGTATGGGATTTCGACTTCAATTTTTTATTCCTCTCAAAATCTAGACTCTCTTTTTATTAAATATTAAAACGTAAGAAATTTTTGAAAGACGACACTGTTTGCATTGATAATGGTGGTTCTCTGAATTACTTTTAACTAACTTACTAATTGAAAGCTGAGTTTGAAAAAGGTGAGTTTAGCATCTTCTGGGAATGGGATTGTAAGTGTTTTTCAAGGTTACTTTCTCTTCATTAAAAACTTTGTAAAATAATAATGAAGAGGAAACCATCTCATTAAGGAAAGAATAAGATCACTCGTCAATTTTACTGCTCTTCTCATCTAACTTTATATTGGTAGGAGTGTAGCAATGCCTTGCATTTCTTAAGAATTCTTTGCCCCATATTCACTGTAAACAGAGAGGAGCCATAATTATACTTCATTTGATCCATATCAAAGCTACTGATCCATGTATCAATTTACATAAAGTGAAGCACATAAAACATTTTTGCTTTTCACCCTTACTTCACCACCTTCTAACAAAAGTTTTCCTGTTCAGACTTCATTTGAATATAAAAATCTCCTGTTGAAATTTGCGATGTTAAACAAACCATACCAGTCATTCAACTTTTTAATTAAGGATTCAGTGTTCCATCCCTTTTCAAACATTAAAATTCAGGTGCAGTCATTAATCTTTCTAAATGAATTCACCTGTGGCTAATACTGATGTATTTTCTATGAGGCTTGTCATGGACTGCATACTGCATGCATAACCGCTCTACAGTTAATTACACAAGGGATTATCGTTAGTGTCATAAAGATAAAGCCTTGCTAGAAGCATTACAGACATTTTTTGAGCAATGACTTATTCCATTTTTGTTAACAGCTACCTAAGTATTTAAGAACACTAAAAGTTTGTTTATAGCCTGGAAGAGTGAACGGCAAAGTTCAGAGTACTCAAAACCAGAAGTCACGGCCAGAGCAGCTGACCACTTTTTTCTTGTCTTCCATATTTCTCTCTGCTAAACAGAGAGAGAAAATAATGCAAATACTATACTCCTTTTAAGATTCATATGTTAGAGTATTCTTATCTAAAAAAGATGAATCTTGTGAGAACTGTAATTTATAGCACTACACACAGCTCTGCTGAGGGAGAAAAAGGTTCAAAGGTTGTTAAGGAATAAAGCCATCTCTGAATAGCAAGCAGTGTAATTGACAGGAAAGTTCATGAAAATGTTCATGATGTGGTGTTTCAGCACAAAAAAAGTTAAGAGAAATGAAGACAATGGCATAGGAGCTGCATGAATTTTTAGTACTCCAAAGTTTGAATTTATTAATTAGATATTATCAATCAGAAATGCAATTCTAAAACTGCTGTGACTTGTAGCAGACAACAAAGTGTTGGTAAAAGGCTTGCCATATTCAGCAGGACTGGAAAGCATTTCCTATAAGTTGAGCTCATAGGCGCTGCTCCTGTCAGAACTAGAGCAGTCTTGTCTTAGCCATCCAGAGAGATTTAATCAACACAGAGCAAACATGAAATAAACATAATGTAGTTAAAAACAAGAACAACAACTTTGTTTAAAAGGTAATAGGGTAGAGAAAAGATTTGATTTTGAAGCCCATTACATCTCTTTTAAATTAACTTCAGTTGATCTACTCCTGATTTACACTGTTAGAAGACAATCCCCAAAATGTTCCTAAATTATTTAAGAATTGGAAGTCACAAACTTCAGTGAAAAGCACAGAATGGGAAAAATAATAACACTGTGAAAAGCTCAAACCAGAAAAAAATTGTGACAAAACCATCTTTAAAATAACAAGTGAAATGAAAATTAAAATTATGTTATAATAAAAATTAAAATTTCATTTCAATTTCCTAATATTTTTAGTGGAAGAGAGATGAAGAGATAAAAGGTGAAGACTAAAACTATATGTTAATTTTCCTATTCACATATTACATTATGTTCCAGTCAAGAGTAAGTAATTTTTAGTCTGAATGGCATTTTAGCACAAAATAAATAAAAAGAACCAATCAGAAGCCTGATGTAACGGTTTACGGTGTGAGATTCACAGAGATTTTTTTTTCTTAATTTCCTGTAGTTTGATACACCTGAAAACTGAGGGGCAGTGGAACAGGACCACCCACTTCAAACCTTTTTTTCACACTTTGAATTCCTGTCTGTTAAATCCCTCAGGGCTTGCTTCTATAAACAATAGAAGATAATTAGATTTATGCATGCAATCTGATTTAAATTGATTCTAGCAGTTATTCAGTGATGTTGTGGAATCCATCAAGCCAGTTAGTGGACAAACATGCACCAGCAACTTCACAAATGACATGCAGCAGTGATCTCTTTCTACATATAGCTGTGCAGGTGCCATAAAAAAAAAAAAGTATCTTCAAATTGAGGCACTTATTTATGTAAGAAACTTAAAGTTAATAAAGTTTGTAGTTTTCCTCATGCACAGTTCCTCCTCTGCCATTTAGTTTATTCTGTTCTTCTTTGTTCAAGTATCAAAATTTCATGGTTGTTCAGATAACAGCAGCAAATTAGTTCTGAATTAACCACACCTTTGGATTTTGGGGTAGGAGTCTCAGCTGGGATAGTTTTGTGGAAAGTGGCTGTGTGTTGTGTTAGGGTAAAGAGAGTGCAGTTCTTGCTAGAAGAGTTGTTAGTGAATATTAAAGCTAATATGGGAAGCATCCCATATTCTTGGCCAAAACAAATGATCACTAAACCATATTGAAGTGCTGCTGTTTCTATGTCAGCAATGGAATAGACTCCCTTTTCTATAAAATAATAGATGTCTCCAGTAGCCTTCTACCAAAAAGACTGTGCATATGATGTTTTCATTTTCATTAACAATGAATGAAATAGTCCTAAACCACAGATTCATCACTGCAGGAAAGCGGCAACTTTCTCAAAATACTTGTTTTTCATGTTTCTTTTTTTCTGTTTCTTTTTTGCCCAAATAGTTTCATTTACTATGGCAACGTTTCTTTTCAGTCTTGAAAGTTTTTACAGAAAACCAATTACCTTGTCAATGTTCTTTGCCTCTAGAAATTTGAATTCACCCATCAGTTCAAAGAAATAATTCTTTATGTAGAGATATGTCCAAAGGGTATGGAGCAATTCCAACTATACAGGATGTATTGTTCTCTTTCCCCTTTTGATTTAATATGATAATGGTCACCACCAAAATAGAGTAAGAACAAAAAACTCTCAGAACAAGCTAAACCCTCAAACCATGAATTTAACTTTGTTTTCCTTCTGTTTTCTTGGTTAGGAGTGGGAGATGGGGAGGGAGCAAAGTATGTTTCAGTGAAAACTAAAGAAACTTCAAGCATTTCTCACATTTTACTCTCTCTCATCTTGTTCTGGGGAAAGGCTTCCATAACCATTATTTTCCTTAAGCTGCCCAGTTGGAGAATGAGTAGTACAATGTCATATTTTATTACTTGGGAACATCTTAGGCATGCTGCAGGAAATAAATAGCACTGTCAGAGTCTCTTATTTATTTATTTTTGAAAATAAATTTGGTGCTAATGAGGTTGAGGGGCTGATAGCAAAGTCTGGAGTCAAGCACAGCATGGGCAGGTGCTCTGAAAGCTTCTTCAAACAGCTCTGTCAGCAAGTGCACTTTAATCCTGCTTTGCAATATCCCTGCTTGCCATCAAAGTGCCAGTTCCTGCCAGGTGCTGAGTGCCCTCAGCTCTCACTGATGACAATGGCAGAAGAACTTCACATGGTGAGCTCAATGCTTGGCATGATCAGGGATTCAAACTCTAGTGCAGAACTGAAAATTAAACCAAAAATGAACTTTGTCAAATACATTTGTCCTGAGACCAAAGACATTTACTCTGAAAAATCTTTCATTACTGGCACAGTAACTATTGACAACTAGATTCTCCAGAGGTTAACTCACTGCATTTAACAGTTATGATATTTATTATTACATAGATACCTATGTGATATAAAATTTATATATTAAAACAATTATCAACTATACTGTAACTAAGTGTACCATGTCTATTGGTAAATTGGGGAATCCAAAAGTTTTGTCTGAACATACAGAGGTGATGGATTTGGATTCTGTGAGTGTAAAATGCTCATTTATATGTGTTCATGCGTTACACAGGCCAGAAATGACAGGACTGCTGGACACTGAATTACCCATGAGTAGGCTTGTACTTCTGTTTCAGATGAACAAAATCATCTGAATGCCATGATTTAAAGAGCCAGAAAGTTGTTTCGATCTTTCAGGTTTGGCCTGAGTCATTCATTTTCTTTTAAATATCTTTTTAGCTTTGGTTGGTTGTACTCGGTGATCTTAAATGTCTTTTCCAGCCTAGCTGATTCTATGATTCTAGCCCCAACCTTGAATAGTGATCAACTTTTCAAGCTCCTACTGTGTTCAGCTTCTTTTCTGCCATAATATCACACTTCTAAGGCTGAAGGCTCTGAAATCCTCGCTGGATGTGCACAGCCACTGAAGAAAGTGATGCTCTGGGACCTGCAGACAGAGTAATCTGGATTCCTATAGATTGCTTAATTGAGATGTCCAAGACAACATGATTCCTGACTGAAGCATCTGCCACTTTTAGACATCTCTTAAATCTTTTCTCTAATGGATTCACTGATGCCTAATACAGGCTTCATGTGATCTCTCTTTCCACGTAGTTGGCAACAGACCCTCTCCTACACCTGGCCTTTTGCCACCACAAGACCTGTATTAACTCACTTTGTCTGTCCATAACTTGTGAAAACGTGTATCAACCAAATTTACCAGGACAGTTTCAAAAATACAGGTAGTGTAACTGCAACCATTTCACTCAGAAACAAAACCAAAGAGTGAGCTGTTTATTTAGGATCTTTGCATTAAAAGATGTACCAGGACCTCATGGAACTGCAATAACTTCATCAAAAAGGAACAAAGCTGGGGTTAAGTGTGGGAACATAGAAAACCATATACTGCCTTATACTTTTTGGATCAAATAGTGAGCAAGGAAGGTGTTTGGGGAAAAAAACTGAAATATTTTATATTATTAGGCTTGGCATGTCAGATCAGAGGCAAATGACAAACCTCTGAAAACTACTCAGAATTATAGAATGGTTATAGTTGGAAGGGACCATAAAGTCCTAGTTACAACCCTTCTGCTATAGGCAGGACACCTTCCACTAGACCGGGTTGCTCAAGGCCCCATCCAACCTAGCCTTGAACACTGCTAGGGATGGGGCAGCCACAGATTCTCTGGGCAACTTGTGCAAGTGTTTCACCACCCTCAGTGAAGAATCTCTTCCTAATCATAGAATACTTAGAGTTGGAAAGGACATTAAGATCATCTAGTTCCAGCCCCTTTACAATGGGCCAGCA
Organism: Psittacus erithacus; assembly: GCA_009867235.2. NCBI lineage: Eukaryota > Metazoa > Chordata > Aves > Psittaciformes > Psittacidae > Psittacus > Psittacus erithacus. Next base: position 33,777 of record WYDI02018992.1, on the reverse strand, counting down.
CGCCTCACACTAGATCAAGTCACCCAAGACTCTGTCCAGCCTGGCCTTGAACACTGCCAGGGATGGAGCATTTACTGCTTCTCTGGGCAACCTAGACCAGTGCTTCACCACCCTCACAGTAACGAACTTCTTCCTTATATTTAACTTCAAGTTCCCCTGGCTAAGTTTAAACCCATTATCCTTTTCCTATAGTTACAATCCCTGATGAACCTACCCTCTTTCAGTTTAAAGCCAGTACCCCTTGTTGCATCCCTATATGGATGTAAAAGAGGGATTCATAAAAAAATTTAAAAAAAAAGAAAAAAAAAGAAAAGAAAAAGAAAGGAAAAGTTTAGAGTAACATCCCTAGAGAGGCTTACTTCTATCCACACTTCCATGATAACAGATAGAAACAATGTAGCCTGTGTTTCTGTAATGCATGACAGTGGATTCATCATGTTAGCTAGTACTTAATTTCTATTTTTGGTGTAAACATACAGGTATACAGCCTAGTCATGTTAATCAATACGTGTATTTGTATGCATTAAGACAACCACAATGAAGCTTTCATGCAGACTGCACAAAGAAGGCATATGCTTATGTCTGAGTCTCTCTTGGCAGAATACGTTTCCTTATAACTAGGTCACAAATGTACTGACAAGAGAAAGCCTAACAATGTCTAAATTACTAGTAAGTTTAATATAACTCCTGTGATGCAGATCTTTGACCATTTTAATAACTAGATTATTACTTCATTGCTCTTCCTAAACTCTAGTTAAATTTGTTGCCCATAATTGGTTCATATTAAATAGAATTTACATAATAACGAATCTGTTAGTGTAAATATGCAGATTTCTGAAGTACACTTTTGTGGTTCAATAATACAACTACTGTCAAATTTAGAATATTATGCTTAAACCAGAGTGGCAGCACTTTGCAGAGCCTTCCTTTGCATTTCTGGACATATGCTCCATTTCAACTGATGAGTTACTAGCCTGGTGCAACAGCCATGAAAGGCTTCATTTCTCTCACTTATTGGTTCAGCAACATGCCTTGCTGAGAATATTTGCAAGATGTCATATTCTAACAAGCATATAAACAGGGCATGGAGTCAGAAGCAAATTTCACAAAAGACAAGTTCTTTTTTATCTGCGGACTCTAAAGCTAAAATCCCAGCAGGATCCATTCAGTTTACAAAAGCTCTTCCTTTTTTTCATGCAGAGTGTACTTTGATATACCCACATCATCCTTACCAAATGTCTTTTTCTGGCTGCTCAGTTCATATTTGTCACCAGTATACCAAAATGTAAAGTCTAAAGAAAGCATGATCAGCTTTGCAGCACTAATCTCGTTACTGTAATGGCTATGAAGGTATCCAACAAAAAAGTAGCATATAAGCCAGTTCACCCATACATACTATGCACAGCATGTGCCCCAGCAAGCCACAGATGTTCTCTGGCTTCCTGAAACAACAACAAAAACCGGTCATTTTAATGCTACTCTGCACATCCAACCACAAGTGACAAATACCTCTCCTAACCCAGATGAAAGGGCTGCTTACAGTTCTTTCTACCTTCAAGACAGATGAAGCACTTTGATGGGAATAAAAAGTTCGCCAACCTCTCAAATCCAATTAAATATTTTTATCTTTAGGGTCTTTGGGAAAAAGAGAAGAGGGATTCCTTTCGCTTTCTCCCCCTTTCAATCTTCCCACTTGTCATTTACACCCTCCGTTAATCTGCCATATAAAACCCCCAAGACTTCAACCCTAAATCTCCTGAGATGAAGATTACATCATTATTGTTATGGCATGTTATACACTTATCATAACCATTACCACTTACAAGTTCACATTTTCATTCAATTAACTGCCTGACATGGATTTTGCAGTTAACTCATAGTGAAGGTCACCAGTGGTCAGAATGGCAGGTGCATTCTGCTACCTCTCTGAATGCCAATTACCAGTCTTAAACAAGTACTGGGGAATACTGAGTCTCAACAAGTTAATCAAAAGGCTTAGAACTTAAGACATTTTTATAGGCGTGTCTAATGGACTGTAAAATAATATAGCATAATTAGCATATTCAAATGACAGCCACATCACTTAAAACTCTAATTTACAATAAAAGGCAAAATAAAAAGAGATTTTTTATTTTATCTTTTCACAAGAAAAGAAAAAGAGAGTATACAACTATATTAGAAGCCATCTATTGCCATGCCTAAACCTATCACTAGTTGTTATGTGCTGTAATTAAATATGCAAAGGTGCATTGTAGTAGCTATTTACAAGTACTTTTTGATCTACTGCTAAAGACTTAAGCCTGTTTGCTTTATTGCTGATAGACATTATCAAAATATATTAAGGTAGAAAGGCACTGGCATAAAAAATACAATCTGGCTTTAAACTTGCAGAACAAATTCCTAGAATGGTTGTACTGGAATGCATGCAATTAGGCAATCAGAGAAATAAAGAATGACTCGAGAAGAAAGATATAATAAACACATGGTGATTCTCAGGTAGACCTCTTTCCAGCTGCAGCTGACTGAATGGTTTATGCAAGAATCTGGATCAGGCACACCTGGATGTGTCAGGATGAACCCAGCCATGCAGTATGTAGAAATCACTCACAGAATACAAACCTCTCCCTTGAGTATCCGTGGGAGAGGCAACAGCTGTTTCTGAAGAATATCCTGAGCTCTATTGTGCTTGCAGTTCATTTGCTTTAAAACAGGAATCGATATACTAGGATAGTGGACAGACATCTCCATGTTTATTGAACCCTACTTTTGTAGTCTAAACTGAGATGTAAAACAAACTTTCTTTAATTCAGTGAATCTAAACTTCCCAACATGGCACCAGTCTAACTATATAGTGCCATAAGAATATTATGTATCTAAAAATATATTCTATATCACAGCTACAGAGTAAAATTCGATTAGGAAGTCCTGGTATAGAAATTTAGATACCTATTTTAAAAAGTTATTAGAGGTTTGAATTGCTGAAGAAATTCACCTCACTGAAAGCTGGAAAATCCGCACGGCCTTATATTACAGTTCTAGTAAAATTTCCTACCAATGTTAGGAAGCTGCAAGCTTACCTAGTGTTAATATATAAAATTAATTTCATGCTTGTCTACTCTTGTAAAATCACTGGCAAAATACCTTACTTTTTAAGGTAAAATTGGGAACTCATATATAAACTCAACGTTATTTTAAGCTAACTAGTATTTGGGTTATATGGATGCTCCATTAATTGAAATAATAAAACATAAACTTAGCAGAGGTTTCTGCCAGGGAAGCAAAAACTTGTCAACAGCCACAAATGCTTTTTTGTCTCTATTCCCTTGCTGACCAACACTTGCTGTGCTGTTTCATACAGATGGAAAATGACAGTAAGAAATATGTATATTCTTTATTTTATACAGAGTGATAAATACAAAAAAACTGAGAAAGATGCCTTAGGTATAACATTAGCAGAATGGAAATCCCATCAATAATTGAAGTAGAACATTTACATGAGTAACTATTCATATATTTTATTAAAAAATCATAAGCCCCAAGATTGTTTCCTCAGCAGTGGAAGAATGCTGGATCGAATGGTACCCTTGCCAAGCAATACAGAGGAAAGGGGTTTACGTTTTGTGTTTCTAACAAAATTTGAATAATAGAGTAAGCCAGACCCAGGGAAAAAAAATAAGTTTAATCTATTTTTATGCTCAAGAATAAGCAATCTGTCTTACTTTTCCTTCTATGACTAAGAATAAACAATCCACCCCAAACCAGGGGACAATTAAACAGAATTAATCAATGGAAGGCTGTATAAATGAGAATGAGATACAAGAAAACCGTAACTTGGGAAACTTCAATAATTAAGATCAGCAAGCCTACCTGCTCCAGGCTATTCCAGCAGGACAGAAATGCTGGTATATCAGATGATTCAGTCTTGCTTTGCTGACTAAATTTGCATGTGGTTCGCTAGGTCTGCAGTTCATATGTCTGTTAAGGAAATGTAAGTGTTAATCAAGATCTACCTAGAGCTGCTGCAGTGATCAGAGCTTGGTAGGGCTGCTGGGATCCCTCCAGCATTATTTCTCTACACAGCTGAAATCAGCCTAAAGGATTTCACTTGCTTTCCACCTCACTTTGGTTTCCTCACTCCTTTGAGCTTCACCACAACCGCTCCCTTCCTTTTCTTTTAACAATCCATGCATCAAGTGTGCAGTTATTTCAAGAACATATCAGTGACACTCCAGATTCTCTCTGTTCTCACTATAAAACACATAAGACCTGAAAGAAAACTCTTCCATTGCCCTTTCTTTTCCTCACACTTTCCTTTCTGCAATTGCTGAAGACTTCAACAGAGCTTTTGATGACCCTTCTCTCCCAGAAACATCATACAAACATTCCCAAACATGAATACAAACATCATGATCACTCCAGGGTTACCTAGAGTGATGTTTGAAACAAAAATGTCACAAATGCTTCATATCCATCATACAAACGAAGTCTGGCATATCCAGGCAGCTCTCTGTGCTCTCCAGCACATTGCTTTAGAGGACTTCCTCCCCTAAGGGCCTCCTGCCTACCTGGCCTGTTCTTCTCTCCACATACCATCAAGGCCAACTGTAATCTCACTGTTCTTTTGAAGATATTTAGCTATGAAACTTACGTTTGATACTCTCAGTGTGTCAGCTAGATATCAGAGATGGTTGTTGACACACAGCCAATCCCTTTGCTAGCCAAAAAAAGCTGGGTTATATCCAGTGGCATACCTCAAGCACCAGGTAGCCCAGCCAGCTTGATGCAAGGACAAGTACAGTCTAGGTAATCCTTCATAAAAAGGACCTACTCTCCTCAGGGGCTGCTTCACTTCAAGGAAGCATTGGTACTGCTACCTGAAGTTTCTCTCAGGCATCTTAGCTCTCAACAGAGCCTGAGCACTTCTGAAAGAATAAACTGTTAAGCTGAGGCTCTCCAGCTAGTATTAACTGCAATAAATGAGAGTGTCCAGGAACTGGTTGCTGTGCAAGAGTCACCTTCAGAGGAATCTCTCTTTGTGCAAATGCTCTCTTTGCACCTCCAGCCAGAGAAGAGTCAGAGGATAGACTACACTTTACTGTAATTGAAGAAACAGGTTTTCTTTTATAATCCTACTAAACAGCCCTTATAGTAAGGGCTGATTTATCTTAACCCCATTTTTTTCTTTTAACAGCAATTGTCCTGTTGCAAGGTGTCACCTAGACTATGTTGCAATGTAACCTCAGCCAGCGCTATACCTCACAATATAGTGAGACACGGACATTTAATAAGAAGTGATAGAAATGATATAACAGAGGAACTCCTTTCTCTTTAGATCAGTTACTTGCTGCTAGTTCAGACAACAAATGTCTGGTATACAATTTAGGGCAATAATTTAAATAGATATGACATAAATGCGTTAATATCTTTGCTCCCCCCCATATTTTCCATGTACAGTAAGGAATAACTTGACACCTTTCTATATTTAAAACCAATATTTGTAGGAATCAAACCAAAATTTTTTGCCAAATGCCTCACTCTGCATGGAACTGTCTGCCCTTGAAGTAAGCGCATAAAACTCCTAGATGGCTTCCAGGCTGTAAAGAAAAAGGCCACTAAGAAAAGGCAACAAAACTATAAGATAAAAAGCACTTCAGATAAAGAAACCTTAGACATGCCACAAGGGAAAGACTAAATAAGAAAGACAGGAAACCAATCTTTTCCCTGTCAGTTTGTCCTCATGAGACCAATCCTTCACTCTTTCAGTGGCTTTAAAAGTTGCCCAAACTCTCCATAGTACTCACTAAGTTCCTAGAAAAATCTCTTCTTTCCTATTGCCCCAAAGACTTGGCCATGTATCTTCCCCTGACTCTTATACAATCACTTCTCTGCTTGCTCTGGGAGAGCCTCTTCTGCACATGCACTGCTGTGTGTAGAGAAGGAGCCTTTTCTCATCCTTTGCAAGGTCTTTCTCTCCTAGATCCAGGAACACATCACACAAAACATAAAATGTAAAACATGTGCACTGACCTGGCCCATACTCAGTTGGCTTAATATAATCACTGAACCTAGTCACTCTAATTTCCTTTGTCAGTCATTTTAATTTCCAAAGCAGATATATGATATATGGCCCCAACTAGTGCCTAATTACTAATTGTCAGCTGGAAAAAAAGGTATGAATATTTGGTTAATTGCTAATTGTTTTTGACCAATTCCTTCAAAATAGTTGATTTTATTGTCACTGTGATTCAAAATTCTGTTATATCAGAATATATTTCAAAATAGCAATACTTGTCTCTTAACTTGTGATTGTTTCTAGTAAGGAGAGATAGGGTTTCTTGCTACTGCACATTTAATTTCCCTAATTGAGTCAATTTTCTTTTCTTAAGAAACAATAAGGTCTTTTTTGTGAACTTCAAGTAATGCTATGGGGATTCATAAGCACATATGATTTCAAAATTGTTAGACTTTGCTTTACTTGGATGTGTGGTCTGTTTTGTTGTCTGCTTTTGCTTTGTTTTTGTTTTTTTTTTCCCCATGAAGAGGGTATTTAGAAGTTGCAACAAAAAGATGTTCCTAAAAGATGCTCACATTCTTCATAAGGATTTGTTATGGATATGATATGATCCAAAGCATATTAAAGAAAGCAAAAATAATAATTTGGTTTTAATGAGCTTCCTTCCACCTTTCTGATCAGGGCAATTTGTAGAGTTGGATGTATGGCTTATAAACAAAGAAAATAATACATTTGTTAAAAACATTTTTTCCTCCCTCTCCACTGACTTCCACTTGTTTTCCCTGCCAGGTGGTTGTTGCTGCAGCCTGACGTGCAGCCAGGCAAGGGGCAGGTCTTCCTTCACCTCAGGATTCTTAAAACTGCAGGAAAATCATTTACTCTCTCCTCTCCAGTTCCCCATCTATAAACTGGAAAGAATACTATTTCCAGGACTGTGATAAAAGAAATACTTTTCATTACAGGCTAGGAAGTGCTTAGGTGTAAAGGTGCTGATATAAGTACCTTAGATAAGTATCTGGGGTACAATACATGCAGATAACAAACAGCTTAATCCAGCTCCTTATCGAGCTAGTCAGCAACTTTTGCAGAAGCAGATTGTTGGGCAGAGGAGAAACCACTTGAGGCTCAGAGTGGATTCCATAGAGAGGTCTGAACTCTACATTAAGGACTGCTCAAAATACTGAAGTGCTATTAGTCCCAATTTACAGATGAGGCATCTGTGGTAAGAAATTTCAGGAGCGATTCCTCTGCTGCTTCTGCCTTTTCAAAAGGCCAGGGTGCATAGCTTTGCAGCCCCAGCTCATACAGGAACGAAAGCAGCATGGTCATCAGCCATGTGTGGTTCCTGTGATTTTATGCTGCCCTGCAGTGTGTTCAAAGTTGGCATAAATTAAATGCTGATAAATTCAAACAAGTGACAGAGTGCAGTTTTGCACAAATCCAGCATTATGTTTGAATGGAAGCTCCAAGCGTGCAAAAAATGAGGATCAGGCATCAGAATGTACTCTACAACAGCTATGAAATTTCAGCATCATGTTTTTTTCATGCATTCAAATGGGATCTGTCTCCCTACGCCTACTCTACATCATCTGACTGGACTGCCTGCTGGGAAGCAACAGTACCATGGCAGTTCTCACTGAGAGATCACTCAGTCACACCATTTACAGCTATAGAGACTGTAAATCTCTTAGGAAGACTATAAAAGGGTGACCGTAACAAAAAAAAAATAAAAATAAAAATGCTGATTGTTTGTTAGATTTGTTTTTGAAGTACAGTGTTCATTCCTATTAGTAAGAATTTCACCATAGTATCCAGAGTATTATAACTAATTTCCCTTCAGAAAACAAAGGCGCTTCTCGTGGGAAGGCACATTTCTCAGCAGTTCGCCATTCTTTTTCTCCAAACTTCTGAACTGAAAAATAGCTACTTTCAGTTTTTAAGACCACACTGTTAGTAATAACCTGATTGTGTCTGTCTGTAGTAAAGCAAATTTTACAAGTATGTTTTGCAGCTTTTTTTGGTTCGAAGTCTGTAGTATTTTGCTGTCTATACTGCATTTTGCAGACCATATTGCATTTTAATGCCTTCACTGTATGTGTAATTAGGTCAGTTGTTTACTCTTATAAGTTATTTCAAGATCCAAACCAGACTAAACTGAGAAACTGCATTAGTCTTTTCCAGTTTTGTGTCTGAAGTACACCAGAGAAGAGAAAGTAAATGAAAAATGCGTCAAGTAACAGGAGATCAGACAGCTGCAAAAACAGTGTTTTATAATCTTCCATTTAACATGCACAGATCTTTCCATCTCACAGCAAAAATTTCCTAGATTCACTTAAATAGAGCTAAGAATTGTGCAGAAATGACATAAAATGAGTGAAAATCATATATCACTGCTTAAGCTGCCACTAGCCAAATAGCATTTTCTTAATGATTTCTACTTTCAGACTACAAATCAGACTTGTTTGAGTAGCTAAATTGCTCCTGCTCTTAGCCATCATGAGCAGATAGCAAAGTAACATGGAAGATATTGCCTCTGTGTGGGAAAAAGGAGGAGAAGTAAGTAATTTCTGCAGTGGATGAAGAAACTCTTGAAAAATTTTTCCAGCTTATTGCAGAGGAAATTATTTTGAGATTTAGGGAACTTTTTGACCAATCCCAGAAGCTTTTATATAACAGAATGATTGGAACACATTTCATGGATACTGTAGTGTGACATTCAGGTCTCCAGCATAAAGACTTTATTTCAAAAATTTTATGTGCATGTGCAGTTAAAAATTCTCATTGTATAAATAATAATAATGACAACAACTACTATTACTGTTGTTATTATTACTATTATTATTACTATTGTTTTAATTACTACTGTAAATTCCAACAGTTTAGGAGAAATAGAACACAGGCAAAACATTCTTCAGTTAGTGTTAAAATCAAATTTGAAATAAAAACCTACATTGAATTATAACTTTTTTCCAATCAATTCATTGATTATATCAACTGGTGTCAGCAAAATAGGAGTTACCTAAATCTAAACTAAGCCAATTTGCCTTTGGTTAAACTTTGTTAATTTTTGGTCATGAATTGCTGACTCCTGTGTTTTCAAAATCTGCTTTTAAGGTTCTTCTGCATGTTTAGGGTATGAATGGTGTGCTAAGTACAGCTTTGTAAATTTTCTTTTGGGAGGGAGCAAAGACACAATATCTCAATTTTTACTGTAGTTAAGAAAAATGCTATGAAATTACCTCCTATTTATGTGTTCCTACAAGGAATCGCAGAAAAATATTAACTTTTTGTTAACAGAAAAAAATATTTTTCTTTTTTAATAATTACATTTTTCCTTAGATAGTAATCTTTTATTAATATATAAATTTCAGTAGGGTTTTAGCTCATGTTTCTACCAAATAATTAGCACTTCTTACTTATTTTCAAAAAGAGCTGTTTAATTTACAAGAGGCCTATTAAGAGTTATGTTTTTCCTCATTAGGTATAATTGAGGGATATGACATTTTGTTCAAGAGAAACTTTTTAGTCTTAATTAGTCAAACAATAAAATGTTTCAAGCTTCCGCTGAATTTGTGTGACATTTCTTGAAATTCTTATAAACTAAAATTAGATAGGGAAAACAATAAGAAGAAAATGGAAGAAATGATCATATAATACAACACTTTCACCTTCTGAAAAATTAAGTTTCATAGGCTGAAACTGAGGCTGCTGTCTTGAAAGCATTTATGCCTGTGCCTAATTTTAAAGCTGCATTGTTAAACTGTTTATAGGATCGGGACTCAGAGTAAAACATATTTAACCCAATTGATGACAAGAGAAATTGTCATGTGTAATTGAGATCAGAACTGATGCTCCAGATTTGTGATTTATATGTGTTAGCAAATGTAAAGCATGAGACCTGAAGTTTCCTGAAAGAATGATTAATGTTTCTGAAATGTTCCCATGAAGCCATATTCCAAAAGCGTGCAAAATGTGCAGTTTCTCTCACTTTTGATACTGAGCCAGAGAAAACTCATTGGTTTTGATGGTGTTTCTCTTTGCAATTTTAAGTTTGCTTGAATTCAAAACCTCACAGTCAAATTTGAGGGTGGAAGTGGGTGTGAGCCCACACAGGTTGAAACCTAGCTTTCTGCTTGCACAAAGCCAGAAAGTTGTGCAAAGTCCAAATGCAAACTAAAAGTGGGTATGCATGAACATGTATGCATATGCAGCTTGATCAGACCTAAAAGTCATAAAGGCCTTTGTCAGTTCATATTTGATTTCAGTGCAGTCCCTTTTTTCAAGACATGTAACAAATCTGTGTAATTTACAGATCCTGGAGACTTTTCCCTTTCCTCCCTTGTATTGTAAGTGTTAACAAGGCAATTGCAGTTGTTGAACACTCTGAACACTACACTTTGAATACTCAGCAAGTCAGGAAGGTCTCAAAGGTTGTACCATGTAAAAGTCAAGTAATTAAACACTGATTACTTACTGTAAAAAAAAAAAAAAAAAAGAGAGAAAAGAAAAAGAGTGTCTGCTGGGAAAGGTTGGATTCAGAAGGTCTAATTTAACACAGAAGATTTCAGTGGAAATAGAGCCTTTAACTACATTCTGCTTGACTTCATCCAAAAGAAAGGGATGAGAGAAAAGATTAGGAAAGCTATTCAGTACTTTCTTTCAGCAGTGGGGCTTTGGGGGGTGACAGCAGTTACTGGTAATTCTTTCCATAATCTTTTCCCCAAAACAGCATTTAGAATCCTCTTCAAAATCTGGCTCCGGATCTATGGCTTCATTATTTTTACAAAATACAAAGCCACCTCCCTTCTGTGCTCTTGGCTACAGATGAAATGTTTCAGTTCTCCCAGAAACATCTCATTAAAAAAAGCTGTTGCAAACCCAGGGAACTCTGTTCCACCTGATGCTATTGCCTCCTTGCATGTTGGAAAAATCCTGCTTTTGCCCTGAACCCCAACTCAAGGGTCTCCCCCCAGTACTATCAAAAGCTCAGTCATGTTTTTGTGGCTGGCTTGTCTCTGCAGCATCCCAGGAGAAAGAGAAGACCGCTATTTTCTTTGCTATGAGCCATCACTCCCCTGCCTTCTCTCTTCCTGTCACCTCTGGCACAATGCCTCTTTTTATAGTATGGGCACGATTAAGAATTAACCATTAAAATCTGTTGCATGTCATCACAACATCAGGGAATTTGCCTTGTAAAACATTGTGTTGGGTTTCTTTTACCACAAAAACACTGGGTAATGAAGATTTTTCTCTGTAGAAAATTATCTGCTCCAAGCTTCCACTTATGCATTAATATTGTTTATTGGAGACATCAAAACGAATGCATCATTCGCAACCCACAGCAAGTTGATTACTTACATCAATTGTTGTGATGGGGAAAAAAAAGTGCTTCATTTTGTTGGCACTGAATATTGGCTGAGTTTATTCACACCTACTGAAATATAAACAGACTTATGTTTACATTAGGTACTTTGGGGAAAACATCCTGTAGCCAGAACTCTGGAGCGCTTCAGGAATTTTGAATACAGCTATGATATTATACTCTCACTAGATAGGCTTTTCTGTTCACTCTGCTTTTTGCAATCACATTTCTTATGTGCATTGTAATCTCTGAAGGTTAAAATCCAGAGAGAAAATGAAATATTTAACAAATTGAATCCCATTTCCGCAACACCTTTCATATCATTAGATGTCGTTCTTTCCCGGGGTTCACTGTTGATGTAATTATAAGGCACTCAGGAGGTGAATGTTAGTTGGGGAACACAAGAATTCATCTTCTGAATTGTGTTGTATTTTGACAACTGAAATTAAACTGTTTTCATTCCCATTAAAGGAAATTCTGACTCTTTATGTGAAAGAGCTCAGAGATAGCACCTCTGTCAGAAAGTGATGGTAAGGGGGTCAAGGTAATGAGTAATGCGTGAGAAATGTAGAAGGAGAATCATATTGCAAAGGCTTTAGGATGAGATATGGGGGAACACAGTCCCTGCTTTTGTCATGGATTTTCCCCACAGCAAGCAATCACATCCTTCTACCATCGTCTCATCTCCATCTCATTCCATACCTTCCCCTTTACCTAGTCCTGCTTTTCTGTTTGAATGGCAGGATCTTCAGCTGAGAGAGACTTTGTATAGCAAGGAGCATAAAGAGGCTTCTTACTTGTTTATAGAGATTTTAGATACTGTTTTCCTTTCAAGCAGCTGTCAGATTTCATAATCATATAAGCAAATGTAATCCTAGGTGAGCTTATTACAGTATGTGGAGAATTTTTTGGAAAATGGAGAACTATCAGCATATCACTGAGACCTGACTGGTGCATACTAGGCTCAAGTGGTCAATATGCCACAGAGAAAAGAATTAAAATCTTTTCATTCCAGACAGAAACCAGTAAGAAAAGTCACCATATTTGATCAGGCAGATTGAAAGAAGGAGTGATGCAGTGTGACATGCTTAACTGCACATAAGGAAAAATTAGCCAGGACAACAGAGAAATTACTGAAAGAAATGTGCTAAGTAAATGACAGTTACTGAGATTGGTATATATTTTAATTTCTACTCTGAATATTTTAAGATATAAAGTTACAGCTTTAATGTGGCAGTTCACATCTGACTACATTTTTTATCAGTTTTAGATTACTTTCCAAACTAATCAGTCATTTGGGTGGATAGAAAGGATGTAAACCAGAGAAGAGGATGGATACTGTCTCTCAGGCTTTACTTTAATTAAGTTCATTCCTGTACAGAAAATGAACTAATGCACTTCCTTAATTCCTCTGGTCTAAAGGTTCTCATTAGCCCTTCAGACTTAATCCAGGCTCTGACAATGACTTGAAATCTCGGCCTCAGTTTCCAAAGTGTTTTGATGGTTTGTTAATATCTGTAAATAATTTTAATTCAAACATATAAGGAACCATACTGTAGGTCTATTTCACTAAAACACACTACTGAACTATGACGAAAATGTTGGAATGCTATCAATTTAAGATTAATTTATACATATATATGTATATATACACAAGAAAATATTCATAGGCACATGACTTGAGATGTGTCCAAACAAGCTTTGTTCTTATTTTGTAAAAGATATTTTCTTGTATACACAAGAAAACCTTTTGGCTTCCCTATTTCATAATAGAGCATGATATTTTTTTGCCTTAAGTTTGTTGGCTTTTTTTTTCTCCTTGGAAGTCCTTTTTTGAAAGTAAAATCTCTGTTGAAGTGCATGGAAATGGCCAGCTGTAATACAGTTAGCAAGAAACTGGTGGGAAAGTAAAGGCCATGAGAGACACTTCCTCCTCTTAAAATATTTTAGTAATTATCAGAGTAATTTAGACTTATCAGCAAGTTCTCTAAGGAAGGGCAAATCCTTCCAGCTTTTTAATCAGGCAGGTGGATAGTCCCAGGAAAACAACTTTCCCCTTTATGAAAGTCTATGTGTCTCTGTGCTTGTGCATGTACATTTGTGTCTCCTAGACCAACCTTTATTGATTCCATTTAATGTGAGTTTGCAAAGCTGTTGCATTTGAAAATGGTCAGTGGACAGCTTAATTTGCAAACTGTGGGTTCTGGGAACTGAGTGCATTATTGAGACTAGCAACTACACAAATGTTGATCTGCCTTGTCCCCTAGAAAGGAGAATTTTTGCATGATAGCCAAGGAAGTTATTTTGCTTTCATAGGTAATGTCACACTTCACAGCAATGATGAATAAAACCAGCATTCTAAAATCTCAGTCTTCCCCCCTCATACTTGAACTTATGATAATATAAAAAAAATAGTTATAATCAACACAACTGTACTGTAGACTGACTTCTCTGCTCAAAACAAAGCAATTTTACTGAAATAAATAGGATTACTTGGATGAATCACTTCTCTCTAAAGACTTTATCACCTTTTCCCAGGAAACAACAAATATTTTACTTAGAATTGATTAAATTTTTTAATGTCAACATGATCTATATGGAAACAGAGCCTGCGATATAAACTGTGCCCAGTCATGATTGTATGGAGTTGAAAGTCACTAGTTAAATGAGCAAGAGGGAATAATAGAAAAAAGGAGCGTATTTGACTAAATAATCTCAGGATTTACATAGCCACCATTGTTAATGCAGTGGTTGATTTCATTAAAGCAAATGACAAACATGGTGACAAGAATCCAGAAAAATGTTTAGAGCTTTCCATGGAACATTTCTCAATAGACTTTTGATCTCCCTTGAAGATGGTAGAAAAACTACAGACCTCTTTCTTGAAAGAGTCCATTTGTTTTCATTGAGACCTTGAAATTCTCTGGGTTTGGCAAAGTTGGGAGCATTAATGTTAATGAGATGTCTGGGTAGTTTTAAACTGAGCAGTTAGACAGTTAGGCTGCAAATTACTAAAAAGAAAAACAGTGGCCAGTGCATACCAGCTTTTCAAACACAGTGGAGCTGAAGTAATAATAAAAATAGTGAGAAATATAAACAGGTGTTTCACAATGATTAGGCTTCTCTGATTCTATAACAAGAGTAATTTTTGTAGATTCATTTATTTTTAAATAAATAGGATAAAATAACAGCATGGAATACCATACAGCTAACTAGCTGTAGCTGATAACAAACAGAACTTTATTTAGAAATATCCCACAGAACAGAGGGGAGAACAATTAGACTGCAAATCACATGTCTGTCTAAACAGTGTTTTATTCCTCTGGTATAAGCTAAGTGGGAGGTAACAGAGCCTACAAAGACTGCGAATGTGAGTGCATGCATGTGCATGTGTGTACATGCATGTGAGTATATGTACATCTTTTCTGTTTTTCTCCTTGACCATTATCTTGTTGGAAATTAAAAACATCCTTTTTTGCTCTTTTTATTTCATTTTTACTTCTTCCACCTGGAATACATAGCAGGGTATGGCTAGATGTGTATCTGTCCATCATCATCATGCACTGGTATCGGAAACAGGAAACATCCAGGTAAGTTAAGTTTTTTCAGATCTAGTCAGCCTGGCTCAGTAGTGTACAGGGTTACAGGCAAACATGCCTGACTCAGGTTTATGCTGCCCATCATCTATCTAGAAGGTGCAGTTGTCCTTCTATGACTGTAGCTTGTGCCTGTGGACATGGAAATCCCAGGATATTTCTAGGGCACATGACACCATCCCTGCAGTCTCCCCCACAGCTTGGGAGGAGTTAATTTTCTTCCATTAGCCTTCTGTTTTCTCAAGATCAAAGCACTGTGTAATGAGCTGCACTTTACTCTTTGTGTTTCAAGTTTTTCCTGTGCTTCCATTTTGTACTTTTGGCATGGAAATATCAGCAGGTGTAATGATGTTTAAAGGGGGGTGTGAAACCAATATTTCAATATTAACATCAGGAAAGACCTTATGCAGCAGAAAGGGTGTGTGCTGCCCTGAGGACTCCATCACATGGCACAGCAGCACAGTGGCACTGGGCACAGTGGTAGTGGTATGGCAGCACAGTGGCACTGGGCACAGTGGTAGTGGTATGGCAGCACGGTGGCATGGCAAAATGGCAGCATGGTGGCCGTGGCTTCACCAGCGCGGGAGCAGGCAGCCAGCCATTACAGCAGATGGGGAGAAGAGGAGGCAGCCAAAAGATGAGACATGTATGAATGCAACTCCTGAAACTCCTGAAATGTACCTCTCAGATGAATTTTGAAATGTCAGTCTGTCTCTCTTAATCTTATAGACCAAGATAGCTAAACAGCACAAACAGTTTGTATCTGTAGAAATCAATATTCCAAACACAATTGAATTTTTCATAGATTTTTGTTTTATTTTAAATTAAGAGGTGCTAGAAAGAGCTACAGGAAGTCAGTATTACCATATAAACATATATTATACAAACACCTATAAGCATGACAGATTTTAGAAAGTATGCAGGTATAAAATAAAATAAGACTTAACCTCTGCCTTTCATTTGTGTTTTAGGGAATCATGGTCTTTGCGACATTAATTAAACTCAGGGTACCTTCAGGAATGCCATCTAGAAATAATGGAAAACTAGGTGGCAAACACTTCATGTCATTATATGAACAATTGACAAGGTTTATGGAAGAACCTTTTTGTCACCTCTGTTGAAAAAGCTGAGGGAAAGAAGAAGCAGAAAACAGTTGAAAATGATCTCTGAGGATAACTGAAGGCATAAAAAAAATCTCTGAAGAGAGTAAAAAGAACAAACTTTTAGAGAAAAGATAAACACAAGGAGGACAAATAAAGCTTTATAAAATAATACATAGCATAGAGAGCAGAAAGTGGAATATTCAGCTCCAGCTTTCTGATATTACACAGACAAAGGAATACTCAGTTAAAAGATGAAATTTAAAGCTGAGGAATGGAAATATTTGTCTTCACAATGAAGAAGAATTATACCATGGAACTCTTTGCCAAAAGGCAGCATTGGTTTTAGCAGGATTGAAAACAAATAAAAAAATCATATGGATGGTAAGAGTATCCAAAGTGATAGTGCTGAGGTGTAAATCATATATAAGTCTAATTTTAAATGCATTGCATTGGAAAGAAGAGAGCAGAAGAAAATCCTTCTTTTGGGTAAGGCACCTAAAAATGCCTTCTTTACAGAGTCTTTCTCTGAAATAACAGACACTTGCCATACAAAGTCTGTGGAAGTGAATGAGATGCCAGTGGGATTCCACATATTTATTCTGTAATAATAAGCAGGAAAAAAAGGTTAAAACCATTTTCTGCATTATTTTTAAGTAATAAATAAATATTAAAGAACGAATAGCAGGCATTGTTTTACTTAGCTGATGTCATAGACTCTCATTGGGAGATAAGTGGCGCAATAACAGTGGAAGAAATTCAAGATGCGTTTCACACAGTTTCACACTTAGACACAGGCACTGTTTCACAAAATGGGCTTCTTGCCAAAAAATATAAGTGGTAGTGATGGTGGTGAGGAGTCAGAAGAGAGTGGTGGCTGGGAGGCAATGTCTGAGCTGCAAGCAATCCCCACATTTACTGTAATTAATGATATGAGTCAAAGACTCACTCCATCATCAAACTCCTATGGAGAAGCATCATTGTTACAGCTGCTTAGGTATTAAGGATAAAAGTATCCAAACTAGAGTGCTAAGATGGGCATTTATCAGTTTTAATTATTAAATTTAAATAACAAAGGGAAAAATAGTAGAATATGTATTAAGATTTCATATTTTTTTTTTAATAATTTCCTTAACATTTAAAATACTTGCTTTAGTGAAGATAATCACAGGCTACTGTTGGCTCTATGCAGCCCTCTTCCCCTCCCCAGTGAGAGCTGTTCTATGTTTATCTATCTTAGGCTTCACATCTGCCTTTCATCTTGGCAGACTTTGACTTTGGCTGACATTATGACACAGAGGTGAATAGAGATGCTTATCACTTAGCTCTGTTTCAGGTTGCCCTCCTACAGTCCTTGTACCTGTGGCACAGCTTCACAAGGGACTTGGAGTCTGGATTAAAGAGATGTTGAAGCAAGAGGAAGGTTCTCAAGTCTATGTTTACCAATGAGGTTAGAGTGTCAGGTCTTGCTGCATCCTCACAGACGTCACCAGCAAGAGTAGCCCACCTGTCAAGGTGACCTGCTGAAGCCATAGCCACAGCTGTGCAGCCGCAGCTGCTTTCTACTTTGTTTCCTCGTTAGTATGGGGCTGCTGCTGCTGCCAGCAGTTCATGCATACAGCTCTTTTATCCTGAGTTCATCAAGCCCTCACAGCTGCTTTCACAGTATGTTCAAATTTGGTATGAATGCTGTATGTAACTCTAGAGCCATGATCACACACTAATATGCTAATAGGATTAGCATTACAGTTCTTGGGGCAGAAAAATTGTATCTTTAGATAAGAGGTTTCTTCTGCTTTGAAGATTTTGAGCTCTGTACCCCAACACTGCTGTAGTTGGAGGCTGGGGGAAGACTCTCGTCACCTTTCTCTGCATGTTGTACATTGAAGTTTGAAGGCTTTCCTTCCATTTATTTCACAGCTTTTTAAAGTGGTGTTACAATATTGTTTTCCTTCTATCAGCTAAAGGAGAATCTAAGGAAGAAGGCAAGTGGATTATGAGAACTTATGTTAGTATGACTATCTCAGTGTTGTTGCTGATACTATAGAGCTACCATGCTTGTGGCCACAGACTGTGTAGCCGACAAGGTAACTAGAGTTCAGGAGATTGTGCAGTACTTTGGAGGGTGCTTATGGCTGCCCTAAGGGCAGTGGCAGCAGTTGTTACTCAGATTAATTCTGTATTTTGCAATATGTATAACCATGTCATACAGAAGTGTTTTCATTTGGAAAAGATGTACCTGGTGGCACATGTGTACTAGTGAGGCATAAATACTAATTTTCAAGGCTGTCTTACAGTGTCATTTTGCTTGAATTACTTTCAGTGAAACCAAGATTGTCCTTAACGTTCCTAGTGTCCCTCAATTCAAGGAACCATGACCATGGGATCCAAAGGATCTCTCTGTTCTTTCATCTCTGTGCATCCTTAGTGGAGAAACTTGCCAAATTAATTTTGCTGGATGCTTTTTTATTCCCAGGAGGGGAAAGAAGTTAAAAAAATGTGTTGATTCCCAGCTCAGGTGAAAGAGCATGTTGGTCATTGGGGCTGAAAACAAGACACATGCACGCAGCACTGAAATGATGAATAATGTTCCGTTGTGGCTGGTGACGGTACTACTTTTTTTTTTTTCAGAATTAGCCATTGAAAATAAGACCTTAGGACAGAAAAAAAAATCACTTATAAATATTATTGCATTAAAAGTTAGATAGATGGGGAGCTTTCACAGCTATCTAAAACTGCTTGTTACCCTTAGATAATGTAGCAGAGAGTAACAGAAATTTAGACAAAATGCCATTTCTTGAGTGATATTTCTCTTGGGACAAAGAAGCATGGGAAAGAAAACAAAAGGAGAAAATAAAAAGAAAAGTTATTTTGGTTTTAAATTAGTCCAGCTGAAAATATTGACATGCTATGCCCATAACTGGTTTTTAGGCAAAAAATTCTGTCAGGGCTATATAACTGTAGTTTGTAACAAGGAAACCATCATCTAGCTTGGTCTTCTATTGCTTCCCAATCAGCTTGTCATATCCTTGCCACAGCCTCACTTACAGAGCCCATATTATTTTGAAACATTTACTGGTTCAAAGGGTAGTTCATAGGTACAGGGAAAAATGTTCCAACTGCAGAAATACTCTTAGTGAGATGACAATGTACTATTTATTGTCTGGCAAGCAAGTAGTGGAAAGCACAAATAAATACCAGAACAGACAGCTGTAAACAGAGCACTTTAAAGCAGTCTAACAATGTTTTATATTAAATCATCCATTGAAAATCCCAGCCAGATAAGATGACTCTCTGTTTTCGAGGACTGCATGAAATGATATATTAGAAGACACGAATGAGTTTGTGATTTCTCTGAGTTTCATGATGGAGAAAGTAATTCTGAAATAATCCTGTAAGAAAACATAAAATACTGTAAGGCAACTTATCCATATACACGACTTTCAGAGACAAGCAAAATTTATTAAGATGGTCCAACCTATCTGCTATAATCCTGTTGTTTTTCAACAACTTTCCAAGATATCCAGTATAATGTTCCTAATATTTTATAGGACTCTACCTTCATTTATGGCTTCCTGGTATGTTTGCACTCCACTTTAAATGAGCTCTTCCAAAGAGACAGACTCAAAAGGATTATATTTATGCACACAAGGCTTGAAATAAGACATATCCTAACCTTTAATTGTGAATCACTGCAATGGTTTCTGAAAAGCAGCTGAAATCCTAGAGATGTTTTAAGAAGGTAAAATCCTGAGGTTTATTTAAGAGGGTTCTGTTACTTTAAATGTCATGCACTGAAAGCCCTTGCTAATAAAGAGTGGCACAGGTCACACTGTCAAGGATAAACAACCATTCCCAAATCCTTTGTTTCAGGCTACAATGAAACCTAATCCCCATGGTGTTCTTGCCTGGCCATGCATGTATGTAGATATGCACCACTTTTATAGTACTAGTGCTTTCTCTCAAGCACATTGCTCATGACTGCAAGGCATTTGATTTCTGGTAATTAATCAGCTCATCATACATGCTGTGTTTCTCCCTCAGGCCCAACTCAAGTTAGTGATCCAAATCTGGCCCCAGGAAAAAAGAAACCATTTATGTTCTTAGTGCACAGAATGAAATCCTGATAAACAGTGTTTGGCTAAACATTGAATTCAGATGGCATTATTTTTTTTTTACAAGCTATAAGTCTAGGTTTGGAGTTGCTTTGGTTTTGAGGTTTGTTTTCTTCTTTTGCAAGCTGTAAGTCTATTTTTTAATTTGTAAGCTCTGTTTCCCCTATCTGCCCCTTTAGGATTGTTAAAAAACCCTGAAACCACCAAATGTGCCCCTAAATGAGACATCTAGATCACTGTATGATTTTTCAAATTTCGTGCTTCAACATTTGAATGAATTGCCTGAAATATTAGTGTTCATTTTTTAAGCAATACTTTGTCACGTCATCTTTTATCTTTGTATTCTTTCATATTTGGTTTGTCTGTATAATAACCTGGTTACTGCTAATTTTATTAGACCCAAGAAACAACTTCAGCTTGTGTTGGTAATTCTTCATGCCTAGAGATGTGGCAACTCTTATTCTTTTCAATTATGTACCAGTTGGCCTTAACTGCCATTTGAAGTCATGCATTGTTACTAAGAATGCACAAGAGCATCAGAAAACTTATCAGGCAAGCTCTCACTTTTTACTTCTTATGATTAAAATAATAACCTGTATGCCTATAAAAGCATCATGATCAGCTAGTGAAGACTACTGGTTCCTGCCTCTCCATCAGCTCACGGATTGTGGTACTGCTGCTTGTTCTGCTAATGCATAAGGATTTTGAGTACTTGTTTCCTGCAGTGATGAGACATACAGCCCTGCCAGCATTATTTCTACGCTATATTTTTTTTGGCACAAACTAAGCTCTTTATGCTGGTTCTTTTCCCTATGGCAAATGCAAGGAACTGAAAGGAATTATTTCACCTAATAGCTCCTTGCCTCGCAGGGCTGTTGTGAGACTTAATTAATTAATGTTTGTAAAGTGCTTTGAGAGCCTGGGATAAAAAGGTGCTATATAAGCACTGATACAAGTATAAAATATTTTTATTATTAATTCCCAGTCTGATACAAAGCCGCTGAGTGAATGAAAAGCTGAACCGTAATCCCAAGTGTAGAAGTGGAGATAGTTTGTCCAGCGTAAGGAAAGGCATCATAATGCATTCTAGTTTGCAAAGACCTGTGTATAGAGTTGTCTTTAAGCCATGGGCCAGCTTGACTCAGAATTCCTGCAAAATAGGAAAAAAAAAAGAAACAAAGTCTTTTGAACACTACTACTGTGCTGTTTTTAATTTCTCTGTCTTTTCTTCTTCTAAGCATACCATCCAGATAAGGAAAACAAACCACAGTGGGGTACAGATTAAGTCAAATATCAAAATCATTGCATGCTGACCGTGAAAACTCACTCATGCTGAACATTTGTGGGTTATCAGGATCAAAGAGCACTTCAATATTTATCAAAAAGCATAGCCCACTATGGTTTAGTCTTCATTAACCTGGTGTGTATTTGAAGAACTCAATAGAGCTAATGCAGTCCAAGTTAAAGCTGACATTTTTTGACTTAGGAAAACATTTATCCTCTTGAAGAGATATGTATCAGTTTGTAAATGTTGTGAAAGGGCAGAATAACATAAGGCTCACATATGCTATTGGGTTGTCTGAATTCAATAAGCTTTGTGGAACTGAATTATGCTGTGTACATAAAGTCAAGAATGAACTTGTCAGTTCTGTAATACCAGTAAAGCTTATTTCACGTATAATGGGACACCCCGCTGTGCATAGATGATACAATTTTTCTAGCTGGATTTAAAAATATTAAAATGAAAAAAGAGGCTAAATTAGGCTGTGAAAGTTTGGGTATGTGTGATACGAACCAAGCAACCAGCTGTAGGGAGTTTTGGAAATACATGACATTACTCCCCCTGCTACTTTTGGCTGATTGGGTTTCATGTCTGAACAAGACCTCGAGGAGTTTAGCTCTTATAAAAGACTCTCCCTCTTATATAGAAAGGAATATGGATCATAATGGGTGTCAGTTTTGATTCCTTGGCACTGCCTTTAGCCTTTTCAGTCTGTTCTTACTGTGCAACTAATGCTCATATCCATGATGTTCAGCTGGAAAAAGATCATTTGAAAACTTGCCATGCTAAAACAGTAAATTAGTATTTCAAAATTAAAATAAAGGAAAGTATTTGTCCATATTGATGACATATAATATACATGTATGTCAGGGAGAGAAATTGAAATGTAGATTATAGCACAGGACCTAGACTGCTGACTCAATATTTCTACCAGCTTTTCATAACTTGAGCAAGTTGTTTAATTTCTCTAGGCCTTGACAAGGTGTTGCGAATCTTCGGAATCTTTTTTTTTATAATCTGTATGAAATAACAGGAAGTAAAGCAAAGGGAAGTAGGTTTGCGTGACTGAGAGGATCATGAGTGTCAGAATGGATAAAGAGAAATTGGGAGTTTGATGCTTTAAGAAAAATTAAAGGCAAATGCCAGTCAACAACTGCTTGTTGGCTGGAGTTCAAGCTAGAGAAGTATTTCAGGCAAAGCAAGTTAGACATCGTTTACTGCTGATTTGCTCCATATTCCTTTCTGAATATCTGAAAATTTTCTTCAACCATATAAAGTCTTAATGGTGTAAGAAGGCTGGTGAGAACTGTGGGCAACCATTCCAATGAAAGATGCACGTCTTTCTACAGTCTCTTTATAGTTAAACTGAATTATAGTAAGATCCAGAGCTGGTGATTCCTTCACTAGCTCCTCAATGACTGTTGAATTTCATAATTATTGCAATCTTCTGCTACTTCTTCAACTGGGATAATGAGGAAGCAAAGTACAATATTTGGAGTGTGCAGTGATCACAGATGGGAAATGAAACTTTACTGTTTACCATTTAAGCATACATTATATTTAACATGGTTTAACACTGCTTTTCTTGCATTTCATTTCCTTGTGGCTGAGGTTCTATTCTCAAATCCTAACAGGAGACATTTTAGCCAGACACTGCCAGTAATCTGCAGCCTGTGCAGATTTGCACATTTTGACTAAAGCCAGATTCTTGGTAGCTGCATAACACTCTCATCTCATAGCACTTGTGTAGCCTCCATCTGCACTAACAACTTGGCAGTACATACAGGTTGCACCAGACCACTTCACGTCAGCAATCAGTCAGGTGCTGGAGTAATAAGGCAAAGTAACAGCTCCTCATTCGCAGACTTTCTGCTATAAAGTTGTCTGTTAGTGGGGAGTGTGCTGGGCCACATGAAAGATGGGAGAGCTCTGTAATTCCACGTATCATTGAGGAACATGTCAGACCGCTAGTTGGAGAATGATCTGAAAAAAATGAAAGCTGGGCATTTTGCACCACCTGCAATAGAAGCTTGTCAAGGGAAGAAGACTGAATATCTGGATCTGCTTGCAGTTAAATTCAAATTAGAAGGAAAATACCAGCTGCAATGGAAACAGAACAGTGGCCTCTAAAGGTTCAGTGGTTCAGTTTGAAAAGCTCTCTTGTAACATCAGGGACTTACTTTTTAAAGGACCTATGCACCTGTAGTTCTTATTGTTCTCTACTGTTTGTTTATACATTCCAAAAACTATTTTACAGTTAGATGTAAATTGTGTCTTTGTAAAAAGGAAAAGGGGAAAAAAGTAACAAAAATATGTTGAGATAGAAAGAAAGTATTACTGGAAATTTTCAGATCCTTGGATTTTTCTAGTTTTGAAATAGGGTTCAACTGGGTTTTCCTTGCCAAATTAATTCCTCTGTCATCACAAAAAAGACTGGAAATCTAAGCAGCTTCCTGAGTTAATCAAGTAGAGGAGAAAGCACAACCAGGGTCTTATCTGAGTTTTCCCTCTGGCTTTTCCACCATACCATTCCTTTACTCCATAAACTTCCAGCAAGTTTAAAGGCTCTCTGGCAGCATAAATATAAGTGGGCTGCCTAAGAGAAGGGACACTGCATGAAATGGAGAACATGAAAGCAAACACACATCGAAACAGCCATCTGCTCAGCCTTGGAATAGGAACATTGCAGAGCTCATCTGTGCATTAGTGTTGCCATTTAATGCAGTTTCTAACAAAAAAAGTTAATAAAATTCATGGCTGTAGCTGACTCACATTATAATGTCCTTATAGAAAAAGCCTGTGCCATTCCTCTGTGAATCTGTGCACAGAATAATAATATGCACCATAAAGCAAAACTGGATTCTCAGGTTTCTATTGCCACAGATAGGCAGTCTCTGAGTTTACAAATCAGTTGGAAATCCCTTCTGGATTGGCAGCAAGAAACAACCTGTTTTCTCAAAGCATACCCCAGCAGAAGTTGTACCCAAGCCTGGGGGCCATGAGTTCGTAGTATTGAGGAACTGTGCCAACAGAGTAAGTATTGAAGAAAAGGTAAGGAAAAACTGCTATTTACATCACTGGCAAATTATTAAGAGATAGGATACAAGGTCAATGGAGTTTTAGAACACCTCATCAGCATTATCTGTTTCTGTTCTCTGTTGTTTTGCACATGGTGGTCCACAGTGAAACCTTTCAACATTCACCTTTACCTAAGAGTTCACTAGCTGTATTACCAGTAGAGGTAATGATAGGTTAAGCTGATGGCACATAACAAATACCAAAGTAAGGGTAATTACTTGCAAATAGATGCTGTGAGGCTGTTAAGAGCAACCATTGTATACAAATAGTACAATTTAATAGCTTACCATACAAATCATTGCAGTCATTTTAAAACTGTCATCGTACAGAGAAATATTATTTCTATAGGCTGGCTCTCATTCTAAAACCTTTAAGGGATATATTCGCTAAGAGCTACTTCCACTTCATTTATGTTATTAAGTTAGGTTTCTCAGACAAATATTGTCAGTAGTATTAGTAAGCAGTTCTTGTTTCATTTACTGAAGATGAAGCTGTGAATTCTCTGAAGGCAAAATTAAAGTGTTTTAAGATTAAAAATTTGGAGGGCACAATCCATTGCATATTTTCTTTGTGCTCTAAAATGATGTTTTTCCATAGACTTCCAGAGAAGCCGTATACTTTACACATACAGAAAGATAAGTATACAGAAGTCTCTAGGTACAGAAATATGGCAAAACAAAATATTTGAGAGTTTACAAAACATGCTTAAGGCCTACTTTGTTTAAGATATTTAGAAAACAAGGTACTTTACTACGAGGTATAGTAAGTGTTTAAAATATGTTAAAGATAAGTGCAAAATTCTGGAATCTGTCAGCTCTGGAGGGACTGATAGGCTTTGTGTGTGTATGTGTGTGCATGCATGCCTGTGCTTGTGACGTCTTTGATTCAACTGCCAATGTAATTATCACACTACCGTGGGAGATGGGGGTGGGGCTTATTTTCCAAATCACAAACTCCTTGTTGTTGAGCCCAGGACTGTCTTAGCTGGGTGTTTCTAAACATCTCACACTAAACTATTTATTTGGCATAAATAAGTAAATAATATGTAAAAAAGTGGTTCTGACCTCACGCTTCCTTCTTAGATGAGTTCCAAATGCTGAGAATATTTGGCTTGGACAGGAAGAGTATATTGCATAGCTATGGCCAAATCTTTTCTGTATATTTTCTCCTAAACGCTTCAGGAACCATTAATTGTGAATCAAAGGCTCCTTAGTATTTAAATTGTGCTTGAAATGAAACTCACACTCCTAGGCTACTTGGAACCTTTGAAAAATGTGATCCTTACAAGGATTTATGTCTGTTCACAGTATCCCACACATGGAGTCCCAGCACTGCCACAGTGACTCACAGGAAGGGGCAGTTTACAGAGGCATTCAATTGCTGGGACTTGGGTTACATGAAACAGGGTTGAAATCACAGTTCAAGTGATACCTGTGGCAAAACTCTCAACAATTTTTGGATTTCATTGCAGGCTGTGAGATGGAATTACAGGGGAAAATACCTAGCTTTACATATCAGAGACATTCATAGACTGCAGCTAAATTCTTTCTTAGCGCAGCACAAATAAATGAATTTGGCTCAAATAAAATGAATGTTGACAAGTGCTTGTAACACTGGCAGTAGAGGATTTTTTTTGGAGGTTAGCATAGTAGTGTTTATTACAAAAACTGAGGAAGAAGGAGATCCAGGTTCCCTTTCTTCCTCTCTCAGGCAAATTGAATCTATATCTGTCATTGATCACTAGTTGCTTTACTGGATAACAACACTTGTTGGCTTCTATTTAAAAATGCAGGACAAAGCATCGTGAAAATACATTAAAAGAGATCCACTTTTAAAATTAACACTAGTTGAGAAGATAACAGAAAGAAAGGCCAGTGAAGACTTTTAATTACTTGAACTAAATTCTCTATTCCAGATTTTTTTTATTATCTTGATTTTTATCCTCCTACCTAAGAATGTGGAGATTGATTGAAATCTAAGGAATATTCATGGAACAGAACATGGATGTTTGTATTCTGTGAATACATCTTAGACATAAGAGGGCTGAAGAAATTGCTGCAAATCAATATCATACAGAATCTAAACATGCAAATGGATAAACAGATGTGACTACTAATTAATGAGATAAAATGAAAAGAGAGACCTGAAGGTTATTCCCGCTCTTAAGCACTTTCTGACACAACTAGCAAATGAAGAATGTTCAATCTTTTCTCCATCCACTGTATAGCAGCGCTGACTAATCCGTCGCTGATGTGTCATACTTGGCTCTCCATCTGCCACATACTCAAAGTTTTTGCCACTATCTTCTTGCTTAAAAGAGGCACAGAAGCTTATACATCAGTGCAAACAATGTTTAAATGTGCTCAGCTAATCACTGAAGGCATTGTCACAGAACAGAGGAGTGACACAGACATATCAGATGCTCTGGCAACAGTAGCTTAATCCAATCATCAATTAACATAAATTAAAGCTATAATGCTGCAGACCTAAGAATTGAAAAAAGTTGGAAATCTTGAAGTTAAAAGGACCTGAGTTTGTGGGGTACTTTCAAGGCATTGTTCTACACAAACCCTGCCTGCCTTAGCCAATGGGCAGAGAATTTAATTTACTTAAAAATAGAGTCTTTGAAGAATCTGATTAACACAAAGTTCAGCCTGGTGTTACAGGCTACTGAAATGACTAGATCAAGCCCCTATTTTGAGACTGAAGTAATAATGTAATAGCACATTTTCACATCATCTATTTTGTTTCTTAAATAAAGCATTTTTCTCAGAAGAAATTAAGATGCTTCTCTGATTTTTGAAGCCAGCACATTATACTCAGGTTGTAGTTTTTCCTTCTGTGTTCACTGCTAGTTGTTGTGGGCTTTCTAAAATGCTGAAAAGCAGTTCAGAGTGACTGAAAAACAAATTTGTGCTTAAAGAATAGAAATGCCTCTTCAACAGCGGCACATGTGTCCAGTTTTAGGGGTTAAGTCTAAGGTGTGCCATATCTTTAGTCCCACAAGATCTATGGAAGCAAATTTTTGTAGCATATGAAGTGAATTATACAAAGGGATTTCACTCAAGCAAAGAGTTAAATTCTCTCTGCATCCTTGTGCCATGGGAAGTGTTCATTGCATCTGAAATTGTCAACTCCTCTTGCAATCATCAGCCTACTTGAAAGACAAAATTCTAATTTAGAACCAAATGACAGATGAAACATTCACATTTTGAGGAATAAATTGACTGGATGTAATAACATAATCATATTACATTTTATATATTTTATTTAGAAGACATTTAGTCAATTAATTGTGCAAAATTCTACTTTTCATTTTTAAGTAGAATCCAAGATTCCATTGTGTTATTACACATACCATCTAAATATATTAAGTGACCTACATTTAGTCTTTTAGACAAAACAGTAACTTCTGATTAGCCAGAATTGCTGACATTTCTCTGTTTGCTGATGTAGCAATATCTGTGTTTTCCTCTATTTCTGATTTCACCCTCTTTTTATTTGTAACTCTTGCTATTCCAATGAACCTATTACTTTCAAAATTGCTGTATTTGAAATTATACAGAAAAATCATGCATGTATGAAGTTTAGATAAATAGGATTAATGTCAAGCAAAAGTATAAAGTTATTAATGAACTTTTGAGGAAAATGGTGATACTTCTCAATTGAAGTGTAGAAATACTTCATAATCTTAATTGTGAAACTTAATAGAATTTAAAGTGTTAACTGAGATTTGCAACACTTTGATTTTTGGCTACTATACCTGCTTTCATGTTGTAATTGCACTTGAATTTAGCTGAATAATTTAAAGTCTCTCTCTAACTGTATATTGTCTTTTTACCTTCTTGTTGCTCATCTTATTGGACTTTATGAATATTTGAGCAATGTTTCTCAGTTAGCAATCAATCAAATTTTTATAATGTTATTAATTTAATACTTTTAAATATAGCATATATGCTTCAAGAGATTTCTTCATCTATTTTCATAATCTTAAAACTGAAAAAAAAAAAAAAGAACCTTTTGCATGAGGAACTCAGATTTCTGTGTCTTCTAGCTGGGAATCACAACTTCAGTCTAGACTTAACCTAGAAGGAGTACTCCATAGTACAGGAAGCCTATATTTTCCAGCAGTGCATGAGAACTTACTTTAGTCTTATTACAGAATGTGCCATATAACATTTAACAGCAGTAACTAGTTTGACAAGTTCAGGTTTTATGATCATTGGCATTCTGTTATTGTTAAAAAGGAAGTTCAGCTTGACTCCAAACAGAGTGGCCTAGGGCCTGGCTTGGGTTGTGGGTTATTGAGAAGATAGAGATTTCAAGAAGAAAGCAGTACATCTCCTGTGCTTGGGCAGGATTTCAGTTTTGGTGGCAGAAAAAAGAACAATTGATAATAAAATAAAGTTATTTCTAGGTGACTCTGTATAGTGGTTCCTTATATGCTTGTCAACAAATACTGATCTAACCTGGCCTGGCACAGGTTATCATTTCAAAATTGCACCAGAGGAAAAAATCATACGTATTAAGGAATGGATAAAATGCAGTGTACTTAAATGTCTAGCATAAGACAAAATCTACAAAAAACCCCACAAACCTTTTAGCCATGGGGTTTATTAATGATTATACCAGAAATATGTTAACTACTGAAAAAACACTATGAACTATTCAGTATAAAATGAATAAACAGTCTAAAGGAAAATGTAATTGTACGAATGATTAATATGATAATACCTTTAGCATAGACACCTCTTTTTCCTTGTCTTTTTGCCTTAAAAAGAAATAGTTTCATAGCTCCCAACAGCTTGAGGTTGACCAGCTGCATGCACATAACTTTTAAGCACTTCAACATTTAAACTGCCCATCCATTTCTTCTACATTCTCAACTGCCTTAGGATTCCCATTTTCAGATATTAGCCCATAATTTTGATCTTGCATCTCAGTAACAATGAGGAGGTCCCCAGAACTTTTTCCCTAAATATGTAAGATACATTTTTTTTTTTTCCTAGGCTTATATTTTTCTTGGAGACATCAGTATTTCAACAGGAAGGCAATAAAGCATTTCTGATCGCTAGAAATGGCAGGCTACCCTGTAATAGATTCCTATTTATTTTTAACAGAATCAATAGTTGTTTGCAAGCAATTGTGTGCTTCAGTCTGTAAGTAAGGTCAGATTTAGAGTATGCATCTGTCTCACGATGCAGGTATAGTAATCTGATGAAGTCTGTGGCTACTTTCTATGAAATCCACAGTGCTAGCTCTTTCAGCAGGTTCATAAAAGTGACCCCTTTACAGATGGCTCCATGTATCCCATATGAAATTCATCAATACAGTAAACTTCCTTTGCCTAACCTCTGCATTGATTGAAGTTAAGTACTACGTTTGCTACTAGAACTCAATGAAGCTAATCATTGCACAAGCACAGCTCAATGTTTCCTATTCCAACAGACTTCAAAATACCTGAATATCATCATAATTGATCAGCAGTCTAGTATATTTCTATCTCGATCTGAAAAGAGGATGAAGAATCCCCTTTTATACTCAAGTAACTAGCATTCATCACAAGTAAATCATGAAAGATTTATACTAGCCAGTTATTTTCTGTTAAGAGGAGGGCATTGGAATTGTCTTTGAATCTCAGCCTAACTCTTCCTCTCCAGCTTCTCCACAACACACAGATACTTGGCATATGTATCAATGAATTACATGCAAAATACAAATCTATAATTTCCTCTCTCCCTCCCCTGCCTCCTCCCCTCTCCCCCCAAAAATGATATTACTACTACCAAAGTTGGAGTATTATAAGTGACTGGAATTTGACTTCAATCAGCATTTGAATCTAAAAGACAGACAGGCACAGCTTTTGCTTTCAGGAGAGAGAAGTCATGTTATTCATTCCTATTCTAATAAGATGCTTTCTTTGAAGGGTTGGGGTATATGTAACCCTAGTTAAAATGCTGTTACTGAAAGTAACTGCCTAAAGATGTGCAGCTCTCATTTATGGCAGAATTTTTATTCATTTTGATTCATTATAAGAGGAAAAAGCCTGTGATTTTTGAATTTTATGACTTCAAATGCAATAAATGTATACAGGATAGTGCAATGGAATTGCCAAAAGAATGTTCATAACATAGATGGCAATGCAAATTAAACAACTTATAACACTAGTTTGTACCTTGCATGGAGGTAACCAAAGAGGGTTTATGGGCACCCCTAGGGTGCTTATCCTGTGTTGTATAAAAAGATGGAATGTCTTGGAGAATTTGTCAGAAGACAAATGTTAAAATCACAGTTGTGCTGAGAAAAAAACCAAGGATTAAACAAGATTCAAAACTTCCATGAGCTGTGGAGCAAGATATAACCACAGGTCTTCTAATCTCTATGTTTGTGAAAAATAAGTAAGAGCATCACAAATATCCTAAGTTTATTTTTGTAAGATTTATCTATTTAAAAAGAAAAAAACACCTAGAGCAGCAGATCAAATCCTAATCAAAGTGGCTGTACTTTGAAAGAAGCTGCACAAAGGTCTTAATTCAATGCCATTGGCCTTTTAAAACACAGTCCAAATTAAAGTTACAAAAGCCAGGGGTTTGGGATAGTCAAAATAGTATTTGTGAAATAAATATTTTGTACATTTACCTAGCTAGTCTATAACATAAACTTGTATGCACAGGAAGAAGGAATGTGCTTAACAGTAACTCAGAGAGTGGCATAGCCACTGACTCCTGGGTGGAGTACAGATGTTTTGCTATCAATGCCAGCTGCTACATGCTTCTAGGGAATGAAGGATTTTTTTTAATGAGACACAACACATGTGCTTTAGGTCACTTGACATCACATAAGATCGATCAGCTAAAAATGGAAGTGCCTAATTAAAGATATTTCATGATGTCTCAAATTTAAAGAAATGGCTTTTCAAAAGAAAAGAAACATTTAAAAGTTATTTTAAAAGGCAAAATATATATAATGATTAAACTAAATTTTAAAAAGTATTAGAACAGTATTTTTGTAATGAAAGGGTGATGACAAGGTATAGCAGAGGAAACCATTTCCTGGCAACCCCCTTGTATATCCTTATCTTTGGAATCTGCTTCCTTACTTGCTCTGACAGAGGCCAAGTGTTGATTTCTAGGGAGCGTTAAAAAGTCGTTTTTTCTTCTTTCTCAAGGAGGAATAAGGTCATAGCTCAAATTGCAGGAAATGTGTGGTTTCCTTTTCAGAAAGTTTTATTTTTTTTTTTTTTAATTTTATTTTGTCTTTTTTTGTTTTTTTTGTTGTTAGGTGATTTAAATTATAGTTTATTATATATTAAGTAAGGTTCTTCTATTTACATCTATTTAAGCACTACAACTTATGAATGGCAAAAATAAAACAATTTATCAGGAAAAGGAAGTTTAAAACACAGTCATCACTCCCTTTGCATAATGTTAATTCATCAAATAATAATAATGAAAAAAACCCAAACCACAAAATACTCAACAAAACACAAAGACTCATTATTAGCAAAGAAATAAATTTGTGTGGTACTGTGCCAGAAATATATCTGCAGCACCATTCTTGGTGAAGGACTGTTCAAGTCTGGACATAATAAACTGCTCTATCTCTTCTGGTTAATGATTTTCCCACATAAGAATTCTCTTTCATTTTCAACCACATGCAGTCAAGTGCCAGTGTATGATACTATAGTATCTATCATCACATCATCATAGTTATTTGCCTTACTGTCAAGTATTTCACCAGCAGCTCAAACCTAGGGCCTTTCACTTGCTGCCTCTGCTACTTGACTAGTCCTGATGCTGTACAAAGATGACAAAACTGCATAGGAGTTCCAGAAAAGAAAAAAAAATACAAACCACAAGTATATTTTCCCAACACTAACAAAGCTACTAACAAAAGATACCAAACTTCTCTGTAATCAGAGTCTACTTACTTTTGCTTGGAATGAGCTTGAGAATAGAAT
This sequence comes from Psittacus erithacus, assembly GCA_009867235.2. Lineage (NCBI taxonomy): Eukaryota > Metazoa > Chordata > Aves > Psittaciformes > Psittacidae > Psittacus > Psittacus erithacus. The sequence goes on along the minus strand of WYDI02018992.1, from coordinate 1,271 downwards.
GGGTGAAAAGAAGATGGGAAAACTGTAATAGCTGTAATAAACTGCCACACTACTCCACATGCTAAACTGGCAATAGAACTTACTTAGAAGTCTGTATAACAACACATAGATTTAATACCTGTATTACAAGTGTTACTGCACTATGCTTTTCTGACATCCAACAAATACCACAATTGTATTAGTAGGATCAACATGAATATTCAAATAATGAACAATAATGAAAGCTTATGAGTAATATAACTAAGAGCAGGAGAGAAAGAGTTTTAATTTACCACTTTCAGAACTTAAGAAATTTTTTAAAGTAAAAGGGGATGTCAAAGATAACTGAAAGACTTCTATAGTTGCTGATGTTGCAAACAAAAGACAGACTAGGTGTAATGTGGGCCCTCTCTGGAAGGAAAAGAGAGAACTGGCTACCCTAGATTTGAAGGAGGCTGAGGTTGTCAATGATTATTTTTCCTCAGTCTTGACTGGAGAGACGTAAATTTGATGGATGGACTGCTGTTTGGATAAAGAATTCGTTGAATGGCTGCGTACAGACAGCTGCAGTCAATGGCTCAATGTCCAACTGGAGATCAGTAAAAAGTGGTATCCCTCAGGGGTCACTGTTGGGACCGACCCTGTTCAGCGTCTTTGTCAGCAACAGGGACAGTGGATTGAGTGTGCCCTCAGAGAGTGTGCCCTCAGCAAGTCTGCCAGCGATAGCAAGCTGTATGGTTCAGCTGATGCCATCCAGAGGGACCTTGACACTCTCAAGAGGTGAGCCAATGCCAGCCTCATAAAGTTCAACCAACAAAAGTGCAAGGTCCTACACTGAGGTCGGAACAATCACAGGCACATCTACAGGCTGGGTGGAGAAGAGATTCAGAGTAGACCTGAGAAGAAGGACTTGGGGGTGTTGATTGACAAGAAACTGAACATCAGCCGGCTTCAGTGTGCGCTTGCAGCCCAAAAAGTCAGCTGTACCCTGGGTTGCATCAAAAGAAGTGTGACCAGCAGGTTGAAGGGGTTGATCCTGCCCCTCTGTTCTCGAGAGATCCCACTAGGAGTATTGTGTACGGTTCTGATGTTCTTAATATAAGAAGGACATGGAGCTGTTGGAGCAAGTCCAGAGAAGGGCCATGAGTACGATCAGGGGGCTCAAGCGCTTCCCATATAAAGACACACTGAGAAAATTTGGGCTGTTCAACCTGAAGAAGAGAAGGCTGCGTGGAGACCTCATAGCAGCCTTCCAGTATCTGAAGGGGGCCTGTAAGGATGCTGGGGAGGGA